>CAJQZM010023487.1:0-15778 GCA_907164665.1 Colias nastes | reverse complement strand
ATTTTTCTTTTTGTCATTGCGTACTAAGACCCCTGTAGAACCGCCATGCTGTTACAAATGACTCGAAATTTTGTGTCAATATCTCCCGGTCTAAAAATGTAAAGAGCTAGCACAGGAATATCCAATAAATAGAAATCATTTATTTACATTAAGAATGATTTACTGTTAACTGCAAACAGCTGTGTCAAATTAGATTTGATTTATATCCGTAGGTTCAAGTTTATATTTACAAACATCATGAGTGAGTTCGTTGAATGTTTATATAGAACAGGACATCGCGTGGTATCTCTGGTATATTTATACAACATGACGCATCTCTATTTTAATCGCAAAGGCATTAGTTAGATGCAGAATCCACTTACATTTAGTTATTCAACGTTAATATTCAGATTGTAGTATTATACAACTTCATATGGCATTAATCAAAACATTCCCATATGCTTTGATAACCGTAGGTCTGATTCTTACCAAATGTTCATCTTCAGACACATATACAAGTACCAAATACATAATATTTACCCAATACGTGACGGCACTCTGTTCCTGGAAGGTACCGATGATAGCGCTGCGTACATGTTTCTCTTTGACCGGTGTTTCGACCGCATTCATAGCCTTTTGTATGGCTAATGTCTGTAACAAAATTTGTATGTATCTATGTCTCTATAGGTATAAGGAGTGCTTTCCATCAACGAATATAATATGAGTGCAACGGACTTTACATAACTAAAAATAATCAATATGATAACATTGGGCAATATTTTATTTAATGTTATTTTAGTTTATTGCAGTCTGTTGCAATCTGCAAACCAGTAGGTTTGAAGATTGTCAAAAATTAGTTTAAAAGACGAGAATATTTGGTAAACAGAAAGATAACTGCGCAAAATTGTACCTTCTTTGCGGTCAATCGTACGTAACAATTCATTTGTGGAAAAATAGCTTTATTAGTAACGTAACATTCATTATTAATTACCTGTTAAGTGATTCATGACCTCGGAAAGTCCCGTCTGAACTCAACGTATAAAACTGGACAATAACATACCACACTTCCAAGACATCGACGCAGACAGATGTTCAAAATTGGATTTTATTTATACCCTTCGGTTTCAAGTTTATATTTACCAAGAACACGAGTGCATTTGTTTATCTGAATACGTGGTGGTGTTGTTGATATTTATGGAACTGTTTTACATTTAGTGGAAATTTATAATTACTTAGTCTGAACTTCAAATTAAAATTTCAATTTCGTTCGGAATAATTATGTCCATCTTTGATATAGTTGCAATTAAGGAAAATTGAGATTCTATGGTCCAATTTTAAACGCATCGTCACTAAAAATTGCACTACTCGAGAAATAGGCTAAGAGTTTTGAAATCCAGCATAATTCATGCCAACGGAGTTTTCTAGAGACTCAGACGATTGAGCTCTGAAAGTGCACTCGAGTGCAGTCTATCTTTGTGCTAATGTTCCTTTAACTCGAGCACAAAGAATTCTGCAGTGGCTCTTTACTTTCTTCGTGTCAAGTAGATAAAATGTGTAATTACCATAATCACCTCATCCAATTTAGCATATAGGGGGCATAGGCATATTTAAATTTTCCCGTCTTTTGCAAAAATTCAATGAAAAAAATCTCATAGCAATATTAATACCAGCAGCGAACTACATATTGTATTAAATACGTAATAACTGCAGTATGCCGCGTTTTTTTATTCCTTCATTTACTTACAAGGAAATAATTGAAGTGCACACACTTCATGCATGATTAACTTTATAAAAAAAACCTTGCTAGCTCTTAGCAACAGTAGCAATAAGACTATTTGTATGATAATAATTAATTTTATTTTTGTATGATAAAATAACTAAATGCGCGACACGGCATGTACCTAATTTTAAGACTGCGATTGAAAGTGACTTCAAATCTACAGTGTTTCTGTATATTTCTAAAAATTGCTACATATTTGTCGCTAATTATAAACGACGAATCTTATAGAGATTCCTCCTTGTTTCTAACAATAGACGACATTTAAAAAAAATCCATATAGCATACCGAAAACATAAACTACGTACCGTTACGTCTAGGAAATTAAGTTTACTTCCATACACTCCATGTATTTGATATGTTAGCGATAGTGAAGTGAATTTAAACATGCGCGGAGTGCCCTCGAGTGAACTATTTTGATGGCGATAACTTGCTCTGGGGACACTTCGTGGATACAAAACACACATGGCATGTTTGTGGAAGTCTGTTTATTTTAACTTCGTGACTCATTTAAATGTGTTCCAAAATATACACTACTTGAAGATAATTTCAAAAAGCACGTAAACTATAACAAAGTTTACACCAAATTACGGATGTCTTCAGGTATAAGAATGAAAAAACAGGGCCAAATGAAGGTCCACGTGCAAAATAGAGGCGAGTAAATGTAACTTACCAGCTGATGGAAGCGTTTATCGGCAGGTGTCGCCATAGCGTGTTAGTGTGGAGAGTCAGCTGCATGCATTAGTTTAGTGACGTGCCACGCTGGAAGCAAACACGCGGCACAATGTTAGTGCTGTTAGCGGACCTGACCAGTGAGCGGTACCAGAATCAAGACTACGGGATGGTTAAATGATTAAATATCTTAATTGAATTACAATAAAGAAGGACATACAAACGATAAGGTATAAGATACTACATAATCGATTATAAACAATCATGATCCAACAAAAGTTTTACATGACAATAGCATTAAATTAATTAACGAACATAGAATGAATATTTATTTTCAAATGATGTGGGTAGTATAAAATATTAACGATTCAAAATTCAAAGCAGAAATTCTAACAAGATCGACCAAGATAATTGAAGGAAATAACAAAATTGTTTCAGATTGTATTAATGTTGGAATTCATGCAAGTGTTAACAATGAAACATGTGGCAGATGAACAATAGAGTGATTAAAATTTACATGCTTTACCAATAGAATAAGACATTCATTTAAGTTAAATCAATAAAATAAATAATGGCTAAAATAATATGAATTACAGAACTCATCTGGGTCGCATCAACTTATGTAATTTTTACTAGGACTTGCCGATTTCTATCATTAAATAATTTTCACTATGATTATAAAAAATGCTGAATTAAACATCTCCAAAGCAGAACATTCGGCATAAGAAACTATTTGCTTTCCAAAATGATCTTCCCACTTATCATATTATCCTAACATCTCCACTTTTGAGAATTCTATAAAAATTATTGATATCTTCACAATATATTGCATATAAGCTAATAAGATCTAATTTATTCTACGTTTTATATCCCCTTGGGGATATCTACGGCATCTCTGCCTAATTGGTTTAGCGACCGAGGCCTTGTTTACCTGATACGGTTAATGTCAGCGAAAAATCAATGCTGACGTTTTACCTGAAACAAATAATATATTTTTTGTACTCTTATTTTTTATATCCTACAAAGAAAACTTACAAAATAGCCTTATCTTAGAGAAGGTAGAGTAAAAAATTTGCATGTCTAAAAATAAACCTTATGACAGGAAAATAAAATGGTTTTATACACGATCTGTTAGTTTAGATATTAATAATATTTTTGTGTGGAAATATCTTGATATAAATAAAATAAATGAAATAGATGTACAATTTTAATTTTATTCGATGTTGAAATAAGCAGTTGGTTAACTAAAGCAAACACAAACAATATTATCTGGCTATCGAAAGATGAGACTGGAAAAAGGCGGCAAATTCAAAAAATCAACATATGGCAACTTAGGTTATAGTTGGAAATATAGTTTTAATACTTTTATTTATTATTTTCTCTTACGAGCAAAAAAAAAACAACAAACTCTTCATCTTTAGAATATTGTTTTAAGTAATATAGTACAGTTAAGTGATACAGATAGACAAAAAAGAACACCGAATGAAAGCAAGAAAAAACAATAAAAATACAATTAAATTTTGTTTAATCAATATAATCACATTAAATCTAAAAATTCAGCCGCGAATGAAGAGTAAGAATCACTATCATTATCTCTGACTCTTATTATGAACTCTTCCATTTCTGCAGTTATTCCATCTCGTTTTTTGTACTACTCTTCAACATAAATAACATGGTCCGGTCATAGAAGAAATCTCGTCAAGATACTGATTTTGTGTCTTTAAACATTTTGAACGAAACAGATCATTGAGTTTTTTTTATTGTTGCTTGAATAGTTTATAACTGGATTACTGGTATAATCCATGTTACCTGCAAAATAATAAATATTAAACAATGCAATCAAAATGAATAGTATCAAAATATCAAAGTCACACTTAACAATGTATTGAGATATTTCACGTAAACACTCTCGTTTTTCCTTGAAAACTACATCTCTTTCAACTTGTTTCTTTTCAAATTTACTAATCATAGTAAAAAGAACCTTTTGTAAGTCGGTTTTCAATGTTTTCGTCTCGTTTTCAATAAGAAATCACTAAAATCGCGGAAATAATTTTCACTTTGACACATCAACAACTCAGGTTTTAATGACAGTTACGTAATTATAAGTGTTGCCATATAAATTTTCGAAATAAAAAGCCAGTCTCATCTTTCGTTAGCCAAACTATATCAACATAAATTATGAAACAATAGAGCCATTCAGGTGAATATGAAACTCGGCTATAGCTGACCTAAACTTTTGTTGAGGTCTCTTTTATTAACAAAATAGTCGTGTTTCCTTTTTATAAGGTTAAATTATTGCAACCTTCTTTCATGTTATTAAAAATAAACGTAAGTATTAGAAAAAAATTAATACGTTTACACCTCAGATAATCTGTTGTTGTTTAATTCATTATAATCAAAACATAAGGAACGTGTATCTAAGGATGTAACACTGATTATACAACCACTCTATTGTGATTGTGTAATATTGTAAGTCGGATTAAATTGTTCTTTGAAGTATTTATAGATGACCCCTACATTACATATACAGTAGTTGCTAGGTGAATACACTTTATAGCTCATCTTATAACTTTATCAGTTTCATCCAATCATTTTAACAGTAAAACTAATTCAATGACTTCAATATTATAATAGTCCGTCATGTGGAAGACTGCTCCTTCCATACCTACATCAAGCGCATCATGTATTTTAATAAATATTACAAACGCAAGCATATTCAATACCCAAGATTAGACACAATAGCACAGATTACTAAATACGTAAACAATTGTGACAATAATAATTGGTTTAATACCACGGAAGTTTGTAATATGATACCCGCTTTATTATATTTGGAACAGCGAGAGATTACGTCTAACATAATATGTTCATATATTCATATTATGAAACCTTAACCGCTATCAATGGCCCATCATGGCCCAGTGAGCGCCACCTACCAAAGGGTACTTGACCACATTACGGTACACTGTGACAGGGCGCTTGCTTCCACGCACTGATTGTCGACAGCCTGTTATCGCAGCCCACGTCGGGTGTGAAGCAAGTGCTAATTATGCGTAACTGTAACGATAGCAGTGCGCTGATATAACGCATACTTGAGGAAATATTTACGTAATAAAACACGCGTTCTGGTTCGCTTAAGCCTTTGTAAATTCAAGCGACGGCGACGTTGAGGGTGTCACAAAATTAACTCAAGCTATAAATAAAATAGAATTTTTTGTTAATTCATTGTGACGTACTTGTACTACTTTGTTTATCCAACTTCTTTATAAATGTTTTACACATAAATAAACGAACCCCACTACTAGAAAATTATGAAAGTCGAGACTTCTACGTGCCGAAGTGATAACTGAATGAAAAATCCAACTATTCATTCAGTTACATACCATTTTTCTAGACAATAGGAATGTTCACAATACAGCAATATGTACGCTAAAACTACAATAGTGATAGAATTAATACGGAAGAGGACGTTCACCGTCGGTGACTGTCCTCCGGCCGCTTCCGCAGCAGATGAACCCGTGTTGCGGATGCACTAGTCAGTACATTACATCACTATCATCTGATACTACTAGAACAAACAGGGAACAATGTACAAACTGCAAAACTGTTTATTCCATGTTGGACGAACGAGTTATCTGACGGCTGACCCACAATAGTTGTTGTTGTACTTCAAAAGGATTCTATATATTGAGATTTGAGATGGGAAGAGGATAAGCGAAGAACTTGCGCACAAAGGGCAATTCATCGCATGAAAGAAGTCATTCACGGTCCTTACAATGTTGTTATAGTTTCGAAACCCTGACCTCTGTATTTGCAACTTTGGGCACATGACAAGTCATCCTATTGAAGGATATCTTTTATACCCATAAAAGTAAAACTATTTATTGTGGAAAGGACAATGTTTCCTGTTTTGATGCGACAACGTTACGTAACTCTGGGGTCATAAATTACTCGAATTTGCATATTTATATCGTTTTCCTTTTATCTAGGCTTATATTATAATACATTTCTTTTTTATATGAATGTTGTAAAGTGCGGTAATACGAGAAAGCTGATATCGTTTAGCTTAGAGAAACTAGTCTTAGAAATTCTAAGAGAAATTTAAGTTATTATTCACATCACATTTACTTTTTATTTACTTTAGAAATTATAAATATTATTGTAGCTATGTTGCACATAAATTAAATTAAACAAGCGTACAGTATTTAATTCAATTTCGACTTCCTGTGTTTCTAATTAACATTTCCTTATCGCAAACAAAAGGTATATAATATTTTCGTATTTTATTAAAAATTTAAACCGTAATATATGCGTCTCAAATTTTTTCACTTTTAAATGTAGGTAAGGTAGGAGGATCTTTATTGCAACAAAATTTCTTATTCTTTGAGACATGAACAGATTTTATTATTAATTATTACTTGAAAATAACACAGAGTGCAAATCTTATCTTTTGTACGTATTTGAATTTTAATGACGAATCGGTCAAGCCGTTTCGGAGGAGTTTAATTCGACTGAATCTAAATTATGACAGACTTAGTTATACCATTGTTTTCGTAGATGTGCAAAAAATCTTTAAAACAAGTGTTTGCTTAACCAACAGGCTACATTATGATAAGATAATCTGTAGTTGAGTATTATACGTAAATTCAGTCCAATTCCGAATAAAAATCACTTGAAATTATCGCGAGACATCCCCGATTCGTTCCGAATTAAATTCTACCGCTATGAGCTATAGTCCGTTACAATTTACATGCGTTTGTGATGCGCATTGCAACACCGACTTTATGGCGATATTATACGAATTTTCATTGTACTGTTTAAAATGTATATGAGAAAAAAACGGTTCTTTTCACTTACGTTCGTTCGTTCGTTACGTTCGTTCGTTCGTTTACGAGTCGCATATCGCACCTTTGCTTCGTTTTGAATTTGAAACAGAGTAACTTCAGGTTCCACATTTCAATTTCATTTCGCATCATTAACACATATATCTGTCAACTGTGTCATTAATTTCCCATTTTTTTTATAATTGCCGCGTAAATAATGTAAACTTATTTCTTTGCTATAACATTATTTATATCACAATTCCAGTACCTAAAAGTCTCGTGCACCTGTACCTGTAGTCTCGACACATTAATCGACATCGATGTCGACCGAAATCGGTCGGTAACTAACGATTTTCAGTATCTATAGTATGGACCTAAAAAATTTAGTGTTGTTTTTCCAAGAAATTTACCTTGATATTATGGAATATATAGTAAATTAAAATTAGTTACATAAATTTTTCGCATTATTACAAATACAATTGCATATGAAAAAAGCACATGTTATGCACAAAAAACATGGCAGTTAATTTAATTTTAATCAAATTCGATATTTTTTTATATCAATCGTTTAATTATTAATGTTCTATTTATTACATATTCATGGAATCCAAAATTCCATGTATGGCAATCTCTTTATTTACTTTTTTGACATTTGACATCAATCAATCAAAATAAATATAAATTTTGTATTTTCAAGAGGATAATTTTTAATTATATTCTTAAAAATCCTATAAATCTATTGGATAACAAATATCCTAAGAAAATATCAATCTGCGTTATGTTTTTATATAGTTAAAGCTATTAGTTTTAGTTTAGTAATATTTCGTTATTTGTGAAGTGCAATAACATTCTAATCAAAAGACTCTAAAAGCTCTACAAGATAATTTTGCTCAATTCGAAGCCTTTCGAAAAATCTTTAAGACATCATAGAAACGGACGGAACTAAAACTAAAGACGGAACGGATAATTTGTATCACTTGTATTTTTAGCTTGTCTTATTATACAATAATATTATGTGCATCATTGTAGGTATATTTTATTACAGTTAATAAGCAAAGGATGAATATACGCAATTGATTTAGTTAAATATAAATATTTATTTTTATTAAATATAAATATTTATCTATAAATTTTATATTTTACAGATGTACAAGTTACTAGAATTATGTTGGTGAGAGATGATGGTTTTGAGCCAAATTTTCAACTACGCTATTATAAACTGTTAAATTAAATTTTTCTAATAAATTTTTTTTCGTAATTGGATCGTTTTTATTTTATTTGTATTCATCTGTATAATTTTATTATCTTAGAAGTTCAGAAATAAATTTATCGAATATTTAGGCTGAATAAATGCAGATAGCAGTAAACTATTCTAATATTTATTTAATATAAGTAATATAAGAGGCTTCTTAACATCTATAATATAAAAATGAATCCCAAAATGTGTTGGTAAGCGCATAACTTTAGAACAGCTGAACCTATTTCTTTAATTCTTTTTTTATTATACTCCTTGAAGTACGAGGATGGTTCTTATGTAAAGAAAACGTGAATATGTACCACGGGCGAAGCCGGGGCGGACCGCTAGTTTTCAATAAAATTTTGAAACCATCTTAAAAATAAAACATTATTTGTGTATTTTATTTTAATTGCAATAACATTAAATAAGAGAAAAAATTATTGCGTTTAATCATATAGCATCGGAAGTATGAAATATTTTTTTTATTATAAAACTAGCTTCCGCCCGCGATTCCGTCCGCGCGGAAAAATTAAGAAAAATTAAGATTTCTTTTTTCTACGTATTTTTCCGGGATAAAAAGTATCCTATTTTATGCCCAGGATAATAAGGTATAATTATACCAAATTTCATCGAAATCGAACCGTTAGTTTTTATGTGATGCCTTCACATACAGACAGACAGACAGAAAGACAGACAAAAATTTTTTTAATCACATATTTGGGTTTGGTATCGATCCAGTAACACCCCCTGCTATTTATTTTTTCAATATTTGCAATGTACAGAATTGACCCTTCTACAGATTTATTATATGTATACTTTATAATAATCTATAATTTTTCCGATATTTTCAACCGTATCTACAAACCCACACAAACCGTAAGGCCCTTCTCCCATTACGATACGCACAGGCGATTCAAGTATCCTGCAAGTCTCGGAGACTAGTCGCCGCGGAGTAACTCACATACATTTGTATGTAGGCTCGCACACTACGCTATCGGTATCCTACACGTCCGCGACTAGCATCGCACGACTCACCGTGTTGGTCGCTTTTGCGTCACGTCTCCCGCGTATCTCTTCGGTAGAAAAATAAAAATTTCTAATCATCATGAGTTGTAGTTCTCGTGCGGCTACAAATCTCTACAATTTATTTTTATTTCAATATATGGATGAATCCAGTACTTCCTACTCTTATGTTGCCGTCTTCTATTTCTATAAAAAAGAAAAACTGCAAGAGCTTCTTCGTCACTGGAATCGCTGATTGCTCGACATAACGACCTAACTGTTGTTACAATAAATAAATGAATTATTATTATTATATAACGTCCGCCCACAAAAACGAGGCACAATAATGATGAATTTAGTCATTTTTCAGTCGCATAATATGCGATCATCGGGTAGCGAGCAAATATCTTACTAGTATTCTACTCGAGTATCGTACCTATTCTAGAAGTATCGTAATGGGAGAAGGGCTTTAGTTATCGAGATCTTGTCGAGATCAAAACGTCGGTATCATAACGATTGACAATGTCAAAGTATAATTTGTTTTGACAACATTCGAATGTGTTGCAAAGAAATGATTTTCCAAATCCATGAAATCTATATTTTATTTATTGTTCATATATCTACGGAATTGAAATAATGATGTTATTAATTTAGATAAAAATGCATTACTACAAGGCTATTATTATATAAATATTTTGACGCATAACGGAAAGTTTTGTGAAGAATAAAAATTATAAACAAATATGTATCCATTGTATGCTTCCATCAAATTGGGGAGAGGTATTAAGCGACATCATTTTCATTGCTGAAGACGGGTCTATAAATTAGTTGTCGGTAATTACCGACTAATGTGTCGAGACTACAGGTGCTGGATACATATTATAAGAAATACAAAAATATTATAGCCGGTATTTTACCTTCGACACAAGCTAATGAAGGCTAAAGCCTACAATATCAATTCTTTACGTCTAGCCTTGACAATACTTATACCCTCACATTCGCACCTTCAGCTAGTCATTAAGAAATAACCATGTGCAATATAACAATACTAAATATTATATACTAATACCTATATATCAGAAGTATAACGCCTTGATACATGTATTGACTATCGAGATATATCACATGACTCATATACGTAATGCAGATGCAAGTAAACATTTACATATGGCATTCTTTTTGCAGGCATACACACATACATAACTGTACGAGTCGAAGCCTTATAGCGATTACGTAATCTAAATAATAATATGATGATTTACATAACATATTATTATAAAAATAGAAAATTTGGATCAGTTATCTTTGCGTTACATATTTGCGAATCCCTACGAATTAATACATGCACTGTAGAATAGATTTCCGAAATGCAGTCTAGCTATTAGGTCTTTTGACTACTGATTGAAAATGAGAAGAAAAGTACCTACAACAAATTACGTACTTAGATCGCTTAAAGTGGAAACACGGGAAATTAATTGCAGCTGAGGCAGATAGATAATAATTAATATGATTGGCATTTTGAGCTATAGGTATCTGGTTCACGGTTCAAGTAACAAACATTTGCATATAAATTTCATAGCAAAACCCAATTATCATAATACAGCCATGTTTCTTTAGATGATAAAACAAGAATGACACTATTAAATATAATTTTAGTCGTTATGCTTGTTAAAGTAGTACACATTTTGTTATAAAGTTATAAACGTGTGGGCATATTGTTCTGTGGGTTTAATCCGCCGTTATTTTTCTTAGCGATTCATAGGAACTATAATACCATTTGATTCATAAATGTTAAGTCATTTACCTAATTGCTATTACATTACTTATATTATCCAGTCACGCTCCGATCCGGTTTTGTGCCATTCATGGTTTCTTGATTCGTCCCACGTTTTTCACTCTGGAGATATCTCTTAAAAGCCATGTGAATTGAAAACGATAATATCTAGCCATGTTTTCTCTTACTACGTCCCTAAGCTACGTCCATAATTGAGATAATATTGACAGAATCTTAAAATTCTCGTGTCAAATTGTTTGTAATCAAACTCCTCCGAAAAGGCTTTCGACCGACTTTTATGGTATTTTTTCATATATTCGGTAGGTCTAAGAATAAGTCGTAAACTATTTTTATACCCTAAATGGTATGGTATACCTTACTTAAAAAAAGTTACTTGGGTCAGTTATCACTTATTATACAATTAAATATTTAACTAAAACGCATCAAAATCTTATTGAAGCCAAAAGCGAAGTAGAGATAAGCACGTTCTATTCCCTATATGTTTTATTTAAAAACCACGTAGATATTCAAATATTATCGTACGTAAACAACTCCGATATGATCGTAACGGGAACGAGATAGGTACGTTGTAGCGTCGCGGTGTAGGCGGATGCCGGCAATCAAAGCTGTAGCTAGCATCCCATTCTCTCGAATGTGTTATTTCAACTTAAAACATTTGTGTTAATAATAAGTACGGGTATAGTGGAATAATCGTACGTTTTATGTTGAATATTACTATTGTAATAATTTTCGATGTGTCAATAACTTAAATATGTACATAGAAATACATTTATATAACGTTATGATAATAACGAATAATTCTATAATATATCTATCAGGTGTAAAGATTTGTGATTACTGATTACCCTTGAAAACAAACAATCATACACAAACAGCATTTACGGATATGGTTTTGTTCTTCCTATTGCAATTATACTTTCAATTACAAATAGGGCCTATTTTCACGAAAATTTCAGACTAGTACCAAATAAGGTTAAAGCACAAAGAAAATATTGACTTACCAATTAAAAATATACACTCAAAACTATACTGATTGAAAGTATCTAGAAGTATGGCGAGCCGCTGGCTGTTGATATGTTATCAGACTATCCTTATTATCTAGTGAACGATAAAGTGGAATATTGTTTATCGCGAATCGTTGACGCCGGAAAAAAGGCGATCGCTAATTCACAATTAGTCATATTTAAGTGAAATGTTAGTCAATATTTTAGGTATTTTTGCTCATGTATGTGTATGTGTATATATTAGCAATTGATGTCAAGGCCAAAGAAATTCGTTAGAAGTGATACATAAAAAGTTTCCCTTTTCAATGTAATGTGGAGTAATGAACAAGTGGTCATAAACAGGAAAACCTTTGAATACTATTTTTATAGAACTGTATTTTTTTATGGATTTATCAAACTATTACTGTTTATAGATAGTGCCGATTTGTAAACACAAACAAGTGCTTTGTTTGAGTTATGAGCACATTTATAGTGGCTTTACTATGGATACCTACTCAAATGATGGAGAAACATAGCTGACCTGATCGATGGCATAAAATGGTCAGGAACCATTCACATCAGGATGTTACCATGTATTTGCTTGAAGTTTAAATATGCATTTACTTTTAAAAATGAAAAAAACAAATGTTTTCTTTTATTTTTTCAATCAAAACACATTCATTCAATCTTTGTCTATTTCTTACAAAACTTGCAACAAAAGCAAGATATATAAAAGCAAAATGGTAAACTACAAAGCGTTTATCTCTAATAAAAATAAACATGCCTTATTGAGTATGGTTTATTATATTATTTTTATATAATAAACAAGGATTGAAAGATTGCCGCCCAAAAAATAAAAAAAGATGACTCTACTCATACTAATTCTGGCATTTATCAGCAATATTTAAGGGGTTTTAGGTTTGTCTGTACTGTACATCAATACAGTAACTTGGATTGACTATGAAAGGTGTTTAGCAGCTATTATAATTTTATTAGGTATTATTACAAACTGACATGTTTTGATCATTTATATGTACAACTAATTTAAAAGATATTTACTTCAAATGAATAAAACAATCAATCTTTATCTAGAATTCGTTTTGTGAGTGAGTGAGTGAGTGAGTGAGTGTGAAGCCTATAAAAAAAATAATTATTTAAAAACAAAACCTTAATTAACAGAACACTTATCTCTAAAGTTATAACATATATGTTATAACTTCAAATATAGTGCCTTTATATTTGGAAATTGCATAAATTATCCAGATAAGATAGGATTTTGTCACTTCTCAATGAACACTGTATACAATTTAAGTGTGAAGAAGTTTATGGCCAAAAGTTTAGTAAGGTAAGATGATTACATATTTATAAATTAAAAAGTTGTAAATTTAACGTACCTGAAACTTTTCGAAGTGTTCACGTTCAGCATCCAAGCTGTTTTTCTTCAATTGAAGTACTTTTGGTAACGATAATGACGCCATAGGATTTGCACATGTAAAGGACGACAACAAAATTATGAAGGATCGTGACTCGATCTCTCAGACGAAACTTTCTTTGCACAATTATATTCTGCAAACTTTATCCCGAAACCATACACTAAAATATGTTTTTTATTTTCGAAAAAAAAATTTCTATTAAAATTATAATCTAGATACACAATCTAGATACACAACATTTCACGAACACAGCCACTGAAAAACTGTGTAGAAGAATGTCAAATGTCAATAGATTAGGTACTCAATTGTCATGTGTCAATCGTCATTCAATGTCATTGTTGAAAAGACAGCTTGTGCCAAAGTGAAGTACCTATTAACAGGCTCGTACACAGGCTCGTACTTTGAACGAATAAAGAACCCCATTCAAGGACTGATTAGGCAAATCCTTGCGACGATCGATTTATTATTAGTAGCGGCATGCAACTCTTACTGTTACCATTACTGCGCACAAGTCAAAAATTAAGATTGATCATTGAAGGGGCCACGGACGGGGGTTGAGCTTCCAATGTACAGTCGCGGTTAAATTTTATTTTTGTATTTTATAATAATTGTTAATTTTTGTTTTTGCTTTTTATTAAGTTTTGCTACTCTTTTTTTTTTTTTTTTATGGTATAGGACAGCAAACGAGCAGACGCGTCGCCTGGTGTTAAGCGATACACGCCGCCCATAAGCATCCACTCCACTGGGAAGTGGATGTGTTGCTGTCCTCAAAGGGATTTTGAAGGAGTTAGGTAGAAGGGGCGAGGATGGGAGGGAATGAGGATAGGAAAGGAGAGGATGGGTAGGGGATGGGAAGGGATGTGGGCCTCCGGACCCCTCACTCACCGTACGGAACGCGACAGTAAACTGTCACTATGGCGCCGATATTCTGTGAGGGTGTGGTACCTTCCCCGGTGCGAGCGTGGCCCAATTCGTGCCGAAGCATGCTCGACTCCCACTTACAAAATCTTTCTTCGATCTTTAATTTCCTTTTTACTATAAATAATATGTTAAAACTCCCATAGCCTACATAAAAAACATCTTTGATCGGCATTAAAAAATAACTAATAAAAAGAGCGTGTGCACACTTTTTTTGACAAGATTCAAAGATAAAAAACGTCACCTTACTCCATGACGCGGACGTGACGGTATATGCGACCTTGAAATTTTACTCTCGACGCGCCTAACGAAGTTTCACTTCAAAACGTGCGCTCTAAAACTTATGCTAACGTGTTTTTACATGTATAGGTCTAAAACCTACTCTTATTACTACTACTAAAGTTATAGATTTTAACACCCATTGAAACTTATAATATTTGCGTGCGTGACAACTGACAGTTCACAGTACCCTCTGTTAATTGCTCCGAGACCCTCGAATCCTATCTATTTCGTTCAGTACTGGAGTAAGCATTACATAAAAAATTGTATTAAAATTATACAGCCAATAATAATTTAAAATAATTATTGTATTACGGGCGCGACAGTAGTCAGTACCCATGCATGCGTGCATGCGTGCCGCCACGCAATAATATGTACAATGTACGTGTGGTAATATTTTACTAATAATATAAAGCTGAAGAATTTGTTTGTTTGAACGCGCTAATCTCGGTGTTAGATCGATTTATCGAGGAAGACTATTCAAGCTAACACCAACAGGAGCGGATCATTGCAGGTAAAACCACGGAGCACAGCTAGTATTTAATAAAACTATATTATATCAGCTGGTGTTCACCTTTAATAATATCTAGAAAAATCATCAACGGCCACTATTAAAACTTTCTTTTGTATACTTTAAATATTGTCGCATCGCATCGGTATTATATTTTTTTGGTCAATCCTGTGGTCAATAGTCAATCTATATCTCCGAGATCTATATGATCTTGATATGATCTATATCTTTGACACAGCCGACAGCGTCACTTTTATTTTCTGTGCTACGTTTCTGTGGCGTAGCGCGCGCCGTTTTGTTGTTTTCAATTGTCATTTGTCATCAGGCCTGCGACAGCTTAGTTCCAAAAAAATGCGCCAAGCGCTACTT
>CAJQZM010023485.1:0-26058 GCA_907164665.1 Colias nastes | reverse complement strand
TTTCTGGTTTTATGAAATACTGTGCGCCTGGCTGAAGCGGGCTCTTGGACTATTATGTCGTAGATATAAAAGTCACTGTAAAATATTTGTCGCATTGTCAACGGTTTTTTGATAAATTGTTACATGCTTAAAATGATACGACTCTATTTAGCGTTCATGTCGACGCTTCCTTTATGATTTTTTAACGTTTTGTTAAACGTGTAATAATTTTGGATTAACTTTATATTGTCGTTTTTTGGGTTGGGTTTTTAGTGATTTTCGTGCCGGATAGATATATTTAAACTTCCGTTGGATTTTTATTGATTTGTTCTATTTTTTCGACTCGTAAATAAAAGTTTTTTGCCAAAACGGATTTATAAAAATGCTGTGAGACATTTTTATTTTGACTCGCATTTTTATTAATTTCGCTATTCATCTTTTTCTTATATTCTCTTTTTTATAACTTTAATAAAAATATTTTACTCCCAAACCAAAAATTCCATAATAGACAAAACAATTTCTATGAATATTCTTAAAGCTCTATTAGTGATTCTGTCAACAAATCCTAGACAATTAAATGTACAAATTTATCGAAACAACATACGTGCATAGTGTACGTTTTTCCCGCGCATTTATTCCGAGTGCATATGAATATACTTGTAACCGCCCATACAGCGTTCCGTGACATCTTTACGTAACAATTTCATCGCACGGTAGCGAGGTGCACTTATCAACGCCCATTTCTATTCCACCCTTATAGTCGTCAGTGTGCTTTGAATAAGTTTATACGGCTAATATTGTTTTTAAATTTCATCTCCTTAACAAAATACAATGGGAAACGGTGTTTAGAGTCGCTTAAAAATGCATTGCGGTGGGTAATGCTGTCATAAGTGGATGGATATGTTAATGGACGCGTTAGCGATCGTTTCTTGTTTGTTTATATATTGTCTTGGATATATTGCTGTTTTTGTTACTATTTACTTCTTTGATGGTCGGATTAGCCGTGAAAGATTAATAAAGAAATGCGTTCTATTATCTATTCTATCTACTAAAAACAATAGTTACAAAAGTATCTACAATTTCTTACGAACTTATGATTCGAATGCGAGTAATCATTTTAAGTAGAACAATATACCTATTCTAACTTTATTATATTTTTACTTATATTTAGGAGAATGTCAATCCAATACGTAAGAGCTTTACAGCCTTACTTTGAACTAATGTTATTAAAGCAGAGTAAGGTGACAAATATTTACGTAATTTTCACCATTAGAGAGACATCATAGATAGCGTCACCACCCACGCAACCGCGATGGGGTGTAGATAACGCCTGATAATGTCATCTTCAGTTTATTCTGGCTTTGCCACCTGCTGGTCACTTCTCTGTTCCTTGTTAATTGATGTTTATTCTATTTATGAGGGTGGCGACCACCATAGTGCATTCGATGGTTTGTTGTTGGCTCACGATAGTTATGTGTAGTGTTTCAATTGAGCTGTATAATTTAGATTCACTTTAATTTGTAGGTTATAATAGATTCAATCTATAATTAATAGTACTTAATTATTATACAAACAAACAAACAAACAAAAATTCTTTATTGTGCACCACAGAGAGAAGTATATATCAAATACAATAACTATTACGTAGATGTTTGAAATAATGGATAGAAAAAGTGTTTATAGTTTATAAGATTTTTATATCATGATGTAATTATTATACCTACATACGTTAATTTGTTTAGTATTTTGTAAGTTTATATAAATGTTTCTGCGATCGGATGTGTCGCGTTGAAGTTAATAACGGTAAATTATTTGGCCAAAGTCATGTCTCAAATGACTTTTTAAACACGTGTTTCGTTTTTTTCGCAGAATACGAATGTTTCAACGGAAACAACAGTTGTGGTCTCGACCACACGTATCTGTTTGTTTGTTTTGTATTATTAAATGCTTATGAAATGATTTTTGGGTGATTGTCCTAAAATTATTAGTACAATTTGTACTAAAACTGTACGGTATATAACGTACTTCTTATTACCATATGTATTGGCGTTTCTTTCTAATTTTAAAAGAGTTTTAATGACATACATTCACGTATTAGTAGTTTGTTTAATACTGATAAAACCAACAATATAATGGGAGGTCCACCTCATAAAAGTGAAGCCATCGCTATGCGCTTCGCGCATTTTTCCAACAAGACTAAATAGCGTCCCAATAAAGCCTATTTTATTGCCGTTTCCTCCCTCGCTTAGTTGGCATTCATCCCGAGAACTACCGAATCATTAAGGTTTATGTTTGTTGATTTTTTGTACCTCATTGTTTGGTTATGATAATAATAGGTGTTCGTTTCGACGCGGTGTGAAACCTGACGCCTCCATTCACGCGGCATTTTATTGAAGCACTTAATTTAGCGAGACGATGTCGATTTTTCTGAACTCGGAATTTTACAACGGATTTTAATGAGTTTGATTTTAGCGATGTCTTATTAATTGAATTTGTGGAAAACTTTTCGTGTTTAATAAGGGACACCTTGAATTATTTAATTTAGGCATTCAAAGTTTAAAATATGACCGATATGTGTAATTTTAACCGTTTTTGAAAAATTATGCTATACGTCACATGTGAAATATACCTACAGCCTGTATTCCGTCAGATAACGTGTATGAGCTCGTATTATCGTTGTTTCCATAAAACTGTGCCATTCCTAAATGTTACTTTGATGGTAATTCTATCATCTTTTTACGATTGTGTCCAGTGTCTGTCATTGTATTTCTTATAAGTATTATTTTGTCATACTACTTTATTATATAACGGTGCATTTACCATTAAACGAACATAGAGCTAGAGCAAGAGTATTCTTTCGTGATCTTTTAGTGTAAACAAAAACTCGTATTCAGTGTTGTTCAGTATTAGATCATTGCATATAATCTTTTCGAATTTACTAAGAACAACGAAAGAATGTTCTACGCCTGTTTACACTAAAATAGTTTGACATAGTGGGGTTAGAATGAGCAACGCTCGCTTTGTGTTGTGTGGTCGATGATGTAAATGCACCGTAAACCTAATACCTATAATAGCCTTTATGAAAAGCATCCTACACTATACTACCAATTGCGCTGTAAATTTATTTGCATGTTACATACAAATCAAGTTTAAAGGTTAAACAATATAGTGACTTATTTAACACCGAAGTGTATAAATTTCCGCACCATATTCGGTTGTCCAGCCCACTAGCGCAAGACCTGTATCTTGTGGATGTGTATTGTGTACGCCCGAATAAGGTTGAATTATGACGCCGATAAAATGGGGCAATTCATAACTGTAGCGCATGTTGGTCCAAACTCTATAATATATAGAGTATAGACTCTATGGCTATTTGAATGTGCTGGATATTTTCGATGTAATGTGGAGGGTACTTATTCAGCTACATATAATTGTACTGTTGTTATTATTGGGAAGAATATGTAAGAAACTGTGTAATCAAAATACCTATTAATAGAATACGAAAATAGTTAACGTACGAATTTTTATTAACTATCGCAAAATAATGCCAGTGATACCTGCTTCTTCTAATTGGATTTTGGGTCAGATGCATTCCAATTATGTTTTACTGATAATTTTTTGTGCAAAAACATAGTGTATTTTATCTCCATTTTAAGTTGAAATGCGTATATTAAAAGCTTTAATTTAAAAGCAGCTCATTGTAAACATATTGTTGACCCATTTCGCTTGGCGGTCAGCAAAAATATAAGTTTATGCTGATTGCAATTTAAAATGCATATTGATCTCATTCATGCTGTAAACGGAAATTATTATTATAACTTCCAACGCCATATTTATCTGAAAAATAAATATTTTATTGAAATGTAAGATTTAAAATTATGATTAATTAATTATCATCTAAAGCCTAGTAATATTATAAATACGAAAGTATGTGAGGGTGGATGGATGTATGCATGTTTATTATTCTTTCACGAAAAAACATTTCACTGATTTCGATGAAATTTAATAGTAACATAGATTATACAAAACTTCACAATAATATAAGTTATACGACAAAGTAACACAAGGGCTATAGCAAAAACTTGATTTTAGCCGTGAATCCGCGAAGCACAGCTAGTTAAACAATATTTCAAAAGTGTGAATAGTATTAATATTATTCACAATTTTAATTGTGTTAAGAAATAAGAAGTATGAATACTATATAACTATTAACAGCTCCTTATTCCGTGTATTACAAACTTGACCCGACAAAGTGTCTGGAGGCGGCTCTATTTACTGGACAGCTCTATTTGAAAGCGAACTAAAGCTGCACTCATTAAAACTTACCCGCGACCGTGAGGACTCAAACTCGGAGCGAATTTATCAGCCAACTCAAAAGTGCTGGCTCTGCCTCCATTATTTTCTATTGTGCCTGACAATACGGTTTAACTAGCGGCTTATAGATGGCTATTGCAGACCTGCCTTGATCAATCAACGTTTAAAATAGCAGCGTATGGAGTTTCACCTGTCTTTTGTAAAAGTAAAGTTTCGTCGTAATTTATGTTTTGAAGTACATATTTTACGCATGGGTTTTACAAATAAATTAAAAATTTAATGAGTTGTGTTTGTAGCATTTATATTTGTGATGAAGTTTGCAATCTTTTGGTTTTGAATTGCATGTCTCCAAAACTCTTATTTACTTTTCTCATTGCATTGAAGTCGCACTGCATGGATACTCCATATCGATGGCAATACAGAGAGCGATTCGCCAACTGCTCACGTAACACTTTTGTTGTTATCGTCGTTAACCACTCCACAGTCGAGTCCGGGACGATATTAAAAAGATTTGGCAACGGGCCACCCAGATATTGATCTTTATGCTTGGCCAGACGGCTATATAGGAGTTGCCTAAGTGCCATGCCGGTCGCTTTAATGACTTCCCATGTTTGTAAGTTTTGGATACGATATTTTATGTACTTGGCGCTCGTTGTCGACAGTTACTGCTGTTGAATTCGTCGCTTCGAATTACACGCATTTATTTTATGGTCTTACCTGTTAGAGACGAATGCTCGCGTCTGCGTATTGATGAATGAATACGTTTTATCGCGGCTGTAAAATTAAGTTTCTTTGTATGTTTCACGTCCCCTTATCTCAGTCGTCTGTCATGATTCCATTAAATTGGTTACCTCGGTGGATTCGTCGAATAAAATGCATGTGAGTTAGGAGCTCGATTTCTTTGTTTGCAAGATATTAGTAATGTCATTCATCAATCCACTTTTTGCTCGATTTGCTTATGGGTGTATGTTTTTTCCAAATTTTATTTAAAAGCAAAAAAATATACAGGCTATCTTGAAAATTGTACACCGTAGCGTTGCTGTATCAACATTTTTGTCTAACACAAAACTAAACAATGCAGCTGCTATCGTTTGCGCAAATTGGAATATCTATACCAATTTCCTTTGTTAAAAAATGTTGTAATTAAGTTGGTGGGCGTGAAGGGCGACACCTGCGCTCGTATCTGTGATCAGGCCGTTACGGTTTATGGGGTTTCTACCAAAAACAATTGGAATGGCAAAAAGTAAATGCGGGTAAAGGGCCAGGTACCAGGGGTGCAGCAGTGGGCAGGAGCGCGGGCCGCGGCGGGGTTCCACAATTTATGATTCCGCCGTGTCAACGTGGTAATGAACAGTCTGTTGCTCTTTATTGAGATAACGCTCGCAATCGATGCCCGAGCGAGAATCGACTCATTACTTACGACGCCCGATCTTGCGTGTCCCTTTATATATTTAGCTATTTTTTGCTCGACGCCTTCGTGCCAAGCCACTATTATTAACTCGTTCTATGAGTATAGATAAGCCAATTCATAAAGTTATAAAGCTCTGTCTAGGAAGGGAAGTTCGTTATATGGGCACCGGCGAATATAAATTATACTTAGCTTTGTATTTCTTGTTACAATGATGTGTTATTTATCGCTTCGGTGGCGTGCATTTTTGGCTTAAGTTTCTAATAATTTCGTTTGTCTAGTATTAAGAAAATAATATGAATAAAAACCTTTAATAAAACATTTATTCTTATTATTAAATGATAAATTAATAAAGGCAAAGTAATTTATTCTCATGAGCTACATCATCACTTCTTTATTCTTTTTTACGTATCGGTCTTGACTTCACCCCGAAATATATTTTCGGTTCATTACAAATTCGTTTAAAGCTAATCAAATCAGAAATAACACACGGAATATATCTGATTAATTAAATAACATCTAATCGCGTTTTTTATCAGCTCTGACACACGACATATTTTTTGTTGCATTTTTAATATGCATTAAGGCAGCGAGTGGACTGTCTGCATATCGCGATGTGATCTCCAGATAGGAAGTACGAAGATATCATCAGTCGACTTGCTATCCACTTGTCCTTGTAGCTAAGTAGGTTATTGGATGCGGCATTTTGTATCACATTTTTTTAGGAGAAAATATTTTCTGTCAACTACAGGAAAAAAGTTTTTGTGAGTTGAAAGTGCGTATATTATATTACATTCTTATAAGATTTTATGTATATTGACATTGTGTATTCTGATAAGACTTATCTTATGTGTTTTTTAGATAATGACAATGTTTATTTTATAAATGTGTTAACATATTTGCCAATTGATGATTAAGATAATGTAAAGGTAAATTATCTGAAAATGCAAAAGTTCATTGAATCCAAATTGGGAAATATTTCCAACAAGATTTTCATAACTGCACCTTTTTCCTATTAGTACGTAACGTATATTTTCTTCATTTGGTACTCGTACGTCTATCATAGATTATATCGACTGATAGCTATTGTTTCGTCCCATGACTCTGACCATAGTTGCTTATCAATCGTGGCTCAATATGAACGCCTTTTTCGATTCACATACTGATTGTACTGATTGATTTTATATTTGTAACAGGTATGTGGAGTTATGTTGAAGTCATAAACTTCGGCAATGGATCGACAGCAGTGATGTTCTTCTTTAACAGGTATTTTGAATAATTTTCCTTTGGTTTTTTATAGATTTTTATTTTACCTTCTAACTTACACCTTCTTGCGTAAAACTTCGTCGGGGTAGAAAATTTCCCTTGACACTTCAAAGCTTATTTTCAAAACTTTTCATGAAGTCAAAGCGTATTAAACTAGTTGTTTTGAACAAAATAAACTTAGGTATACATAGAATCGATCCAGACCTATTAACTCGTTATTTCGCGCAATAAAAATAAGCAATTGTCTACAATTGCAGTGATAAAAGGTGTCGATGCGTGGACAAGCGTAGGCACCACCAAACGTTCATTATTAAATAAAATACGACGGCGATTTGGACGCAATAGCTAAATTGTCCCATAATAACACAATAGCCGGGGAGTCAATAGTGAGGAATGAATTATAAAGTCGACACCATAAATTACCCGTGTCGCGGCCATGTAAGTGGGAAACGGGCAACAAGTGATTTTATTGCACGGTCCATTTAAAGTGAGTGGCTTGAGTTGTCAAGTTAAGCAGTCTAATTATAGGACGGACTGGTTTCTGCGTATTCAAATAAGATATCGCCATTATTTTCCGCGATCGATGGGTGCATGGATTGTTCGTAAACATTGATGGTCTGTCTCGCATGCAGTGTGTGAATACACACTGGGTGTGAATACACCCTATAAATTTGTTTTCTGTTTTTTTTTTAGTCATAATATGTTAGTAGAATCATATAGGTTCTATCCGTCCTTGTGACATTACTTTTTTGTAATAGTAGAGTTTGTATCGATTTTTAATATCTTTATTTTCTGAGATTCTTAATCAGTTTAATAATGTTATTTCAAATTTATCGAAGTTATACAATAATTCAAGACAAAACGTATTTTATAACAATAAAAATATTTACTTCTAAAAATAACAACTCATCGCCTCAAGTAATTCGTCACAAAATATAAAGGATAATACAATTTATAACGATGCATTGATGATCGCTAAGAGTGGGAAGTGAATGAGCAGTGCGGAAGTATCCGTGGGCCTTCATTGTTACGGTATTATGAATTACGGTAATATTGTGCGCTGACAATATTGTAGGTATACTAATAGTGCAGTGCCTGGAGCATACAAAACCGTAAAAGCTCGGATTAGAGTTATAGTGAATGAATTAATACGATCGATGTGGGATATTGTTTCTTAAACTATAAATTGCAATGTTTACCCAAATGTTTTTTGTGCACTCCATTGTTTCGTTGTTTAAAAAAAATGTTATGAAAAATTAATGTTTGACCATATATTTTCACTTTAAACAGTATTTCTTTTTTTTATTCGAGTAGACATATTATAGGAATATTTTTCAAAGATACCTGTGTATAAAAATAGCAGTAGGGATCTCAAACAGATAGAAAAACGTGGAGGGGAGAGCGGAGCCACAACTGCTATGTACAATGGAATTTCGCGGCCGGTTTAATTATAAATTAAACGTACTCTATTGAGTAAATTTAAAAAAATAAGGTAATTAATTACGACTAATGAAAAGAAAAAAAATTATTAGTACCAAATCTGTTTATTTAAATATATTACAATTACCTACATTGTTGCCTACATCAAATACTTAGTTGAAATGATAATATCATCGTGAAAGCGTTCTATTAGTCGTTTTTTAATAGTTTTTCTACCGGGATATGCTCTGTAGTGATGACGTTTTTCAACTTTTGCATGGTAAATTGGCAATCATCATTCTCTTCTATGTAGGTACTTGTATATTTGCTCCATTGCTGCATCTACTTAGATTAATTTTCTTTTCAACATTACTGAGGTGAATTGAATTTTTCAGCAAATTATAATAATCCGAATGATATTTTGCTGCAAGGGTCTCTAAGTCGGTTATACTCGATATAATCTCTATAATAATCGGTTTTCTGGACGGCTATAAAATTCATGATGGATTCATTCAAAGTTGAAGTGTTGATGTATGAAATCTGACTACGCCGGCATTTTTTTGTATGGAGATACTACAAAGACCTCGTCTACTCGAGAGAATGCCGCAATTTGGACGAATTAACCCGGAAATTGAGAGTAGCAGAAGAAACCATTAAAATAATAAAAGGGTATTCAGACGTTTAAAAGACAACTTTTTCCGGTGATGTTGCACTTGCAGTGAGCAACAGGGGGGGTCATTTTGAAAATTTATTGTAATTAAACACCTTGTAATTGGTTTTATTTTGTTTGCATTAAAATTTTGCACTTACCACTTTTAGATTTCAATTTTTCGATTGAAGCCTTATGAATAATAAAATGAAATTTTCAGGGTAGCTACCTTATAGATAGAGTAAGTTTTTAAAAAGCAAAACGGATATTTTTTATGTGATTTTATTTTTTACGGGCCCTTGAAGTTATGAACATACTGGGTAATTTTATCTTTCTTGGCAATAAATTCTTTTTTTTTATTCCATTCGAAGATCTAACGATAGTAAATGTTACTATACTGAATTGGCCTTTCTTTCAGCTTAGCACACAAAAAAAATCAAGCATTTACGGCGATAGGTGAAAATTTGAAAAAAACGTCATAACTCCGAAAATACGAAAAATCGCATAATATACATGGGGGTGATTCGGATAGCCCTTTATGTCCTTTACCTCCCAGCTTCAGTATATCACTACTTCTTGGGACACCCTCTATGGTCAAACATGAATTTTTCACAATAATTTGTTTAAACAATGAAACAATGGAGTGCACAAAAAAAAAATGGGTAAACATTGCAATTTATAGCTTATTTAACAATATCCCACATCGATCATATTAATTCATTCACTATAACTCTAATCCGAGGTGAAAACCCCCAGGCGCTCCACTATAAGATGGTACGGAAAATATGCAAGCTAACACCTCTGTAATTTGTGAGGGTTATACGTATTTTATAAGGTGTTAGTGTTTTTGTAAGAAGCTTACATCATTGCAACTAAGTACATATTTTGAAAAATTAACTAAGTAACCTTTCCAGGACAATAACAATACAATTTTGGTTCAATCTATCTAAGTATATATATAAAACTCAAAGGTGACTGATAATAGTGATCTATCAACGCACAGTCCAAACCACTGGACGTATCGGGCTAAAATTTGGCATGCAAGTAGATGTCATAACGTAGGCGTCCCCTAAGAAAGGATTTTAGAAAATTCATCCCCTAAAGGGGTAAAATAGGGGATGAAAGTTTGTACGATGAAAATTTATCTTTTCCACGCAGGCGAAGCTGCGGGCAACAGCTAGTAAATTAATATAATGACAATTAAGTTACGTTGTGTTATAAATGCATGAAATAAGTAGGTATAATACAATAGGTGATCCCGGACCCTTAAAACTTCCGCATTGGTAGAATTTGCTTATACGAACTATTTTATAATTCTAAACGTATACTATTTTCTTATTCCTTACATCACGATACCCTTTAAGAAATAACAAATATGCCGTGTAAACTTAGTTTTGCTGGAATTTGAATTCTAGGAACAACTTGTACAAGTTGCATTATATCCAAGAAATCGTCTATATGCATGAGAATTACGTTTTAATATAAATTGGCAAACTGCCAGTTATATGTATGCTAAATATAGGCTACAATACACAGGGAATTGTTGTATTAAAGCTGGTTCATACGGTGTGTTGATAAGGTACGATGTTTTCGTAACGTTAACACAAGCCCGGCTAGCTCAGTCGGTAGAGCATGAGACTCTTAATCTCAGGGTCGTGGGTTCGAGCCCCACGTTGGGCGGCAAATCTTTTTGTATTTTTTATTTTTAGTGAACTGATAATTTTTATTTTATTTTTTAAATTTTAGTAAAAGAAATAAGTAACAAATGAAAATCAGCCTTTAAATTTATTTTGCTTTTAATTTTATTTAACATTTCGAGACTATTTTTTGCGTAAGTTTACCTTAATACTTTACCTTTTCTTAGCAAAACCTGTCGTTTTACACGAAAAGAACGGAACATAAAATATACTAATTACTAATTAGTATGCGCTGTCATGTATTTACTTAGTAAACAACGAAGTCATCATGTACTCGTTCAGTAAATAAATATCTTATTGCAATAATATTGTGTACTGGGCACTGGACGCGTTTAAAAGTACTGAAGGGTCACTACCAAATATTTCCCACGATTTAACTGTCACACACTCGAATGCTATATTTTGTAGTACTTATGTTGTAACCGTTCTATAAGTAGCTGTCAACGTTGAAGTTTTGTGCTTTCGATTGTTATGAAATTTCTTTTTTTAACGATTAGGTGCTGGTGTATAAGATTGTAGTTTTGATTAAAAAAATTTCACACGTAATATCTGGTGGATCATGTATGAGATCAAAAGACTAGCTCTGAGTCGATTTTTGCTGTGGAAAAATGATTAAAAGAAATATTCAGTAATTTTATCTGATGTAGGCATGTAAATTTTTGTAAGTAGACTGTAGATAATACGTATGTTTCAAATGTTTATACCGTAGATACTTTTCCAATTCACACGTTATCTACGTGTTACGATTTAATTTTATTATTTACGTTTTAACAGGTTTTTTAAAATGTCGATCTGAGGGAGTACTACGTGCGTGGCATACTAACTATTGAGTTAATTAAACCATAAATTCACGCAACAGTATATGAATTACTATTATAAGAGAAATCTTATTGAGATTCAAACGTTAGCGTCGCGCCGGTTGAAATTTGTGTAGGCCGCAGCATAAACGCTCAGATAAGGTAACTGCATTTTGTATATAAATACTCTGAGGTTTTCAATTACAAGTGGCGCGCTTAAATCAGGTTCTCATCGGGCCTTATTAACTATGAGATTACGATAGTGCTTTATTATTTAAGTTGGGAATAAATAATATAACTATGAATCGCGTATCGCTATCGACTACGCATATCTAATTGAATAACATCGAGTCGTGCTTTTACTTAAAATGATATTTATCGTTGCTTTTCCTTTTGTGTGTGAGTTTTTGAGGATAGCTTTGTATGAAAATCTGGAATTACAATTATTGTATTTGATTTAAATAAGGGTACATTCTTAAATGTATATAAATATATTTATCTTATGCTAGGCAAAATTACCTACTGCTTAATAAAAAAAGCTTTTCTTTTTTGTGAAGTCGATTGAAAAACTATTTAGAGGTCAATAAAATATTAAATATTAATTAATGAGATAAAATAGTTCTGAATTTTATAATGTAATCGATTAAATTTAATAGCATTTCGTATTCGATTTGATAGTATCAAATGTTTATGTTCTCTGAATTCCTTAGACATAGTAGCAAATAAGTAACTATTTTGATATTGCCTTCCAGATTCAGATATATCATTTAATAGTTTTAATAAGGTGTAGATCGTTCCCGTCATTGGTAGTAGCATAGTCAAGAAGTGTCACGTAGCAAAGTAGGTCGTCGGACGTGTCTAATTTGGCATTTGGCAGCCGAGCGGTGTCAAAGCTGTAGCCTGTAGCACCTCGTTTAATAGGAGACGTTTCACATTGAAAATTCAGTTTATTTGGTAGGAATTCTACGAATTGAAAAGTACATACTTGAGAAAACTTTAGAGCATTTGAATGCTATAAAACTAAATACATATTATAGTAGGTATATATGTATATACTTCTGAAGGTACCACATTATTAACGTAGATGTCATGTGGTATGGTTTGTAATTAGGAGCATTATTTTTTAAACAGGATTTAAGTTTATTTTATCATTATTAAAAGTAAAAGGAGAGCAGCTTTTATGTACGTATATTATCCATAAAACAGATCTGCATCTTCATTGCACTTAAGGCACACGAAATGTGGATTGGACTGAACCGTACAGTTGAATCTTTTATAACATGTTTTTTACAACATGCCAAAAAGCTAACACGGAGTCATCATCTCACAATGCAAGCAAATGAATCGTTCCCAGGAGTCCCGCGCAACTACCACACGTTGTAAAGTTGCAATAACAAGCGTAAGATTATAACAGCTTGATATCAGCTATCTGTGATCTTGCCGAAAATACGCGGGCACCTATTATGGAGCGGTGATTTTATAAGGGATTCCTTACTTTGATATGGGGGCAAATCATTTCGTCGTCGGTGCAGCGGGCCAAGGAGATCTTCGGAGATATGCGGTAGTGTTTTATTGCTTATTTTGGTTGAATTAAATCGAAATTCCGATGCGGTGGTATTTAGTACTGAACGTTTGTATGTCTTGATGTGTGATGGAGCGTGATTTGATTTTAGCGCTTATGGCTGGAGTGGAATATTACATTGATTATAATTATAATGATCTTGTTAGATATATTTCATGTCCATTCAGTAAAAGTAAAATTCCTGGAATTCTTATAAGTATTTTGTCTCTCGTTAAAACTTTTTTTCTTTATTCAAATAATTAAAACTAAACAGCCTAAATTATAATTCTAATTGGAAAGTATGAAAAATACCTAGAATTAATAAATAAAGAATTATAAACATTAAAAAATATACAAAACTTTACATAAGCTACAAAATGGACATTCACCCAAAGATAATATCAGAGTAAGTACACAGATGAACTTAGATCTGCACTGATTTTCATTGCACATTAACCTACTGGCAGTAGCTTATCATACACTAGAAGTAATAAAATATACATATTCCATTATATATGTAGCAGAGACTCTATTTCTGCGTAAATCATCATCACTAGGTACATAGTATAAACAAAGTCGCTATCGCTGTCTGTCTGTCCCTATGTATGCTTAAATCTTTAAAACTACGCAACGGATTTTCATGTGGGTTTTTTTAATACAAGACAGAGTAGTTTTTGAGGAAGGTTTTAGTATGTAGTTTGTTAAGTTTTCTACAAAGCAGGCGAAGCCGCTGGCGGAAAGTTAGTAGATAATAAGTTCCTAAAATTCCCAACGTGTACTGAAAAATGACAAACTATTGCAATAGTACCAAACAATTTTAATACAGCCGTATAAATTCATGCAAAGTTTCAATGTCTATACAGAATTACAATTCTTACAGGATTCGCCTCCGCCGCTCGTACATTTAGAATTTTATTCGAGTTACGTGTTTATATATTCTCTTTCGCTGAGTAAAAAAACGTATTTACTTTATTGTTCCCCGCGTCGCTTCGTTAACGCGACCTTTCGCTTATTTATCGTATCCTCTTCGCGAAATACAATTTCCAAATTCGAAGATAAATTTAAACGTTGCATGCATTTACGTCTATCTCGGTATTGAAGGCTTATGCAAATGTGAGTAGTCATGCCGTAGGATATTAAATGTGTATGCGTTGTGCATATTGTTTGAGATGCTACAAATGTAAGAGGTCATAGTTATGTCTTAATAACTAGTGCTAAAAAGACTGGAACAACAATTGCATCGATCCTGTTAAAACTAAAATTTTTTCGTTACTTATTAAAATTCGTTTCTAATGTTTTTAATATTCTATTGTGTTCGTGTTCATTAATATTAACCTAATCTTAACTGTAGATTCTACATTTATGTATAAACTAGACAGCTTTAGAGACGTTAAGTTCTGAATTTAGTTATCAGAAATTTTAGGATCTCTAGCGTAAAATTAAACCAAGTTTAATTTAGTTGCTTCATTCTTAAGATTTGAATTTGACACGGTGGTGGACTTAATTATTTAAATCAAAGTATAAATTATCAAAATTATATCTTAGGTTCTTACTTCTTTTAATTACTTTATGGACTTTTTTATCATCATCTTCAGCCCATTATATTCCCACTACTGGTACACGGACCTCCCGCAAGGGATATAATATTGTATTTGTAATGCGTGTGCTTTCTTTCTTATATAATAATGTTCTAAGACAAGTTTTCCATTGATCGATTTATTGCTCCGATGATTCATAGAAACCGCGCGAATGCGAGTGTTCCTCGCGCATAATTCACCCTCGCGCGGTGTGTAAATATGTCGTGTCGCAATTGTTAAGAACAATCCGCGATACAAGATAAAGGGGAGAGCGTAAAATAAATTTATTTACAACCGGCAACCAATCGGTATTTAATTGGCGCGTCAGTTGAGGATCCGGCCGCCCCGCTGTTGCGAGGAAATTATGTAGAGGTGTTCACTTGCAGGGAAATGCGTTTTGAAATACGTTAGAATTATACGGGCCCGGATCGCTGTTCAGATATTTTTCAAATGAATCTTGTTTGCCTAATTTATGACTCGTTTTTTTAATGTCGAGTGTGGTGGGTTTTTTAATGATGGCGATGTTTATTGCTTATTAGAATTGACTTATCTTATGCTGAATTATTTAAAAAGTATGTGAAATTAGAATTTTTCACGAAATATAATTTTGTGTTTATTGTTTGGGCGAGAAGGCCTTCGGAAGCGTAACCGGGAGCTTTTAAAAGTCGTATTTAATAAATTAGAAAATCAATTCTGCAATCTCTTTCCTTTTAAGCTATTGAATATTGACAATTAATGTATGAAAGTGCACAAATCACAATGCTTTATATGGGGTTTTAATGTGATTATCTAAATAGTATTATATAATAAAATACAAATTGTTTGTTTCATATAAAGATAGCACCATAATAATATAATCCATGTATGTACACGTGTAGATGTAGTTATTTTAAGCCATAGGGTGATGTGAAATGTTATTGTTTGCTAACTCTGATTGCTTTGATGTTTGTTTGTTTTAGACGGGACGCAGGTATTTGACATAAACATTGACATACATTCATTCATAGACAAAGTAATATAATAAACTAGATTTCCGCCCGCGGCTGCGCCCGCGTTTTCAAAGGAAAACCCGCATAGTTCCCGTCCCCGTTGGATTACCGGGATAAAACCTATTCTATGTGTTAATCCAAGTTACCCTCTATATGTGTGCTAAATTTCATTGTAATCGGTTCCGTAGAATTTGCGTGAAAGAGTAACAAACACACACACACACACACATCCTCACAAACTTTCGCATTTATAATATTAGTAGGATATACAACATATTGTACAAAAAAAAAACAACACAATTTGAATAGCAGACAGTTAAAAGAGGATAAAGAAGACAGTCAAACGGGAAACATTTGGAATGATCACATTAAACTAAGCCTAAGTGGATTACCAAAATCTCTTTAATTTTCCTTTTTTAAACGCTGGTGCAAATTAACGATTATGTTTATGTATGACAATTCGAAACGGATTGTTTTTCCATAGGAATTCAATCCCGATACACGTATTATATTATATGAACATTAAATATTGTATTCAAGCTTTACTCCTCTAAAGAAAAAACGTAATAAAAAATTGATAACATTTAATTCGTTATATGCTTAATTATATCTTCTCATGGGAACGTTAAAATGTTCAATCATGGCGCGATAATGATTTGACATTAATCACGTGTCGTTGTTAATCTTGTAAATACAGTTAATGAACGTGGACAGTGATAAAATTTAAATAAATATGATGTATTGGAGACTTAGGTGTGAAGTGCTGGACCCCCGACCGTAACGTCATAATTTTGGATAGTTATATGTTATCTACGTTGATTGTGTTTTATTAGCCGGTTACCTTTTTATTACGGCACCTCTAAAATTCCAACTATGAGCGTATAAAGATTAAAATTTATTTTTTAAAACCTAGGTACTCGAGAAGAATATTATCAGATTAGTTTTATTCGTAGAATTTCACCAGAATATTCAGTTATTTCACAGAAATGTTTCGTGCAATGTAATTAGCGCTCTAGTTTCATCTCGTATTATTTCGGCCTCCTTGAGAGCGAATATTATTTTAATAATTTATGTTGTCTTTGTTTAAGCTGTTTTCAAAGGAGAATACTGTTCTAATTCTAATGCTATGATAGTTTCGTGTTGGTAATTTAAATAGCTGTGATGTTTAACAAAATATACTGTAATTTGTATGCGAATTAGATCTTTCAGATCATTTTAGAATAGAGCCTTATTTACTTTCATAGAAGATATTTATTTTATGAAAAGAGTATTAATGAATTTAACAGTTTAAATGAGACTTGTTAATGAAGATGAATAAATTTGTCAATTGCTTAAAAATATCGTTTGCTTTGCATTTAAATTGCGATTAGTTCAATTCCGATGACAAGGGGCGCGATGCAACCTTAAAATATGATACGTGCCCATATAATTGGCTATTAAAATACTCATTTCGCATCTGACGCGTCATAAAATTACTTGATAGCAATAACAAGAGCATGTCAGAGTTAATATTCTGCGCGTATGGCTCGCAGAACCGGTCCGTCGGTATTATTTACACTTACAATGTTAAATGAAATGCCGTCGCTATTTTTCAAGAACGCGTAAAGTAAGGGCTGCTATTAAAGTATCGCGGTGCGTTGGGGATAATTTGATGATTGGAAGTGTCGGGCCAGCAGAGGAGTCGCCACCTGGTACCTACTGGATTTATTCAATTATTGTTGGCGTACATGGTGTTTCTTGAGATGATTCTTTGAGCTATCGCATAGATTGACGGTATGAAAGCTTAATTAAATTTAATGTAAGTAATTTTTTTTATTTCATGTCAATTGTAGTGTAAATATGTTGTATGGTATTCTAGAGGTATTCAATTTAAATAAGTCCTACTTGTAAATAATAATAAAATATAATAAGCCTTTAAATATTGCAAATAATAATAAAACGTAGTAAGCCTTTAAATATCGCTTGCATTTTTTGCGCACTGGAATGTAATTTTGAAAAGATACAACTTAATTTTATAATAATAAAACCCATGTAAGTATGAACTCTTTTGAAGCTTGCATTCTTAACTCGTATAATTTCGTGCCCGTTATACAAAGTCCGCCTCTCAATTAAATAAAAATGACTACAAGACGGACTACGAATGTAATGCATAATAATTTATTTCACCAGTTTAATGCCAAATAGGTCACGAGTAGTGCCTAAGGGCCGTGTTGAGATGTTGGTATGTTTTCGTTTGAAGAGAATTCGCTTCGAATATAATATTGTATGTTCAACATTTTGGCTACATTTCTTGGTAATTGATAACGTAGTACGTGATAGTGCACGCTTCTAGGAATATAATGTGTATTGTTCTGTTTCAAGTAGATTAAGTTCGTTAAATGTGTTGGATTTTGAAATCGTATTGTTTTGTGAGGAATAGTTGATAGCTGGTTTTAATTTCGTTATATTTGTCACGAGCGAAAATAAGATAGATACATATTTGAGTAAGCAGTTCATTTTCATAATATGTACCTAAATCAGTTTGGTATGAGTTTATGAATATGTACCTCGAAATGCACACCTCATTGATTTTACGCATATTTATTAAGTATTGAATTTACACCGATAATATACAAGCAAACATTTGTTAATTTCACGCGCACGCGCCACCTAATATTAATCTGTAACGTTGTCTATAATAAAGCGTTATTATCCGATACACAATATCAGAGCAATAATTCGAGCAATTCACCAACCAACGGCTTAATTATAACCTATCGTCGGAAGTGATCGTTTATACGTTTGAACGCAAAATGTAGATATCAGCAAGGTGATAATTGGTAGGTGTTGAAAAGCTCTCGGCGTCTTAACACCTCAGTGATTTGCTTATCCTGTTCGCGACTCGCGGCCTTGTCGAGATGCAAACAATTAGGTGTCAAGGCAGCTGTTTTATACGAATATTTTCAAGTGAATTTGTACGGCGTGAAAAGATAATGAGGTGCTAATGCCGTGGGCCTGTTATCGGTGTTGGTTTGTGTAACGGGACTTTGTTAGCGGTGGTGTGTGTTCTACTCATATCTGTGGCAGCTGATTGACTAGCTTGTTTATTATATGGGGCTATCTAGAAATATAGAGATTCTATAATTTATTTATTGTGGTAACTATAATGATCTGTAACGATCGGAGTTGTAACTTTAACAAACTATCGTTATGAATATAAGCTTAGGTATTGCAATTATACAGAATAATTCAACGTATAAATGTCGACAAGTAGATATTTTCCTGTATGTGTATTCGATGTTATTATAGCAAAGGCCTTGAAAATTCTTATGGTTATTTTTAATACCGTAGCTTTCATAACATGGTAATTAATATACGGTCACGTAAATAAAATTTACAACCTAACACGTCTAAATTATCTAAAAATCACTCCAACACATTAGCATGCGCTCAATTTGCAATCACATGTACATCTACAAATGGAGATCGCAGAATCGGCACCGGCTCCAATGATCGTTGCAGGCGAATGCTTAACGTGATAATTTTATTTTCGCACACACACGCCCTCGCGCATATTTCAGAGTAACAAGCAATAAAAATTGTTATAGATAGTCCATCAGTTTTCCCATTCGTAACACTCACACTATTAGGCTGCGTTTCCACCAGATATGTGCCCTCGCATGCGTTGAATAGGCATGACGACAGTATCCATAAATGATCGTATTAGTGTTTTTAAGGGAAAATGTATAATAAATAAATTAAATATAGTGACTTAGAAATCTTAAAAACATTAAGATTAATGAGATTATCAATAAAATAAAACATTGAAATTCTGCAGTTGGCCATTTTGACTAAAACACGCGTGACGTCACGCTTAAGTAAACAACTCACGTCAGATGTGTTTTGTTGTTATGAATATGTTGAGAATACGCATTTTTATTTATTTTCTATTGTTTCACGTATGCTTTATCGACTCAGAACAGAAATATAATTGCGAATTCACGAATACGTGGTTCGGGGTTCTCCGCGCCAACTTTATACAATCATTTCTTATTATTTTCTCGCTTGAAATAATTACTAACACATTTTTGAGCATTATTTTTATGTGGATTCACACTGCAATACTGCACACCACTTATAAACTTTGAAATTCGTTTCTATAACACATATTAAATAAATATTTTTTTTAATTTTCTTCGCAATGCGTACAAATAATTACGTATTTACTAAAGAGTGACGTCACGCCTACGCCATGACACCTGCGAGCTGTTTTGGCACAGTTAATAAATATTTTTTGAAAAATGGCTTTTATCTTCGTTAAATTTAAGTATATTACCGAAATATAGGGTTTTTCTTGTATAGTAAACGTATACACACATTATGGAAGAGGATTTCAAAATCTTTCGTCATGCCTATTGTCTTCTGTTACTCGAAATTATATAACTATTATGGAATGTGTACCTCGCATGCATTCCTCGCACACATCTCTCGCCGCTGAACCGTTTCCACCAGAGCTGTGCTGAGCCTGGCGAGGTAAATGAAGCGATATGATTGGTTCTTTACAAACACATCCCTCGCTACTCATCCTCGTACGTCTTTGGTGGAAATTCACCCTTACACGGACAGTCGGCGCGGCCCGTCGTGATTTATCAGCCTGCATCGCCGACCCGCGAACAGCGTTTATTGCTCGCTCGTTATTTATAATTTATTTTTAACGGTCACCGATTTGTAGGCGCACTGCATGTGTGTGCGTGTGTGTGTGTGTGACGGGAAGTACAGGCACGTAAAGGTCAATCTTAGATCGCGGTTTCGTACGTTGATGGAATTGATGTGAAAAGTATGTAGGTACCTACTTATTGATTTATGTGTAGTTTAGGTGAGGTGTTGTGCAGAGGATGTGAACGGTGTTGGTAAATATTTTCTTAGGGAAAGCTGGTTTAATTAATGAGCTAGCTTATGGACTACATAATACGTAGAACCACTATACTAGTAAAACAGCGTGTCTGTTTACACTAGAAAGTGTCTTCATTTGTTTTTATAAGGTTTTAAATTTTCATCTATATTCCACGTTCATTAGATAGTATGACTGTATGAGTGGTATTTGCGAATAAAATGGTGTGGTTAAAGTGCATCGTTTTCAATACAAAATAAAATAGTAAATCTGTTCTAACATTTGTTAGCCACATACATAGCAGGATAAAATAATAACACGAATCGGTAATAGCACTCGGTTTCCTGTGCAAGCGCAGGCTTGGGCCTTAGACGAAAACATGCGTTCGTTTATTTGTATTATTTGTTCACTAACGTAGCCAAGTATTTGTTGTATAGTAAATTATAGAGCCTCGCTTCATAACGTTTATCGATTAATGAGAAATTACGGGGAATTCACTTTGAGATTTAGTAACTGGTAACTGCGATTATGGTAACTGTTTGTGCGCTAATAGTTTTTTATGTATTGTGTAAGGTTTGGTCAGTTGGTTGGTTATTAGTGGCGTGACCTGTAACTGTTTATTTTTAAACAAATAAATAAAAAAGGTAGGTACGTTATATAAATATAGACGAAATGATTTAGGCATATTAAATATGCATATTCCGAGACAATATTATAAAAGTCTATAAAATTTATCCTGAGTTGGCAAAGAGGCGACTTGTCTCTTTTGATTCTAGATGTGAATGTCGCGTTGTGTGTACAATAATATTATATTGATAGTTGATACCTACCTAATTAATTATATCATCCATAGATAAACATTGAAATTAGGTTTATCCTTTTTATTACTCTTTTATTTAATTTTGAATTCTAGATTATCGCGCCAATCACAAAAAGATTCATCAACAGTTTCACCTTGACACTATATTGTTTGTGTTTGTGTAAAAAAAGTTTGACATGCATCGAACGAATGTAATAGAGCTCGCCATCGAGCAGCGTCAGAGACCGCGATGGCAGCGAATGATATAGTTTGCCTCCATGATTTGACCATCGATACACGCGGCAGATTTACAATGCGAATAGTTATTTATGGCGGTGTTCGATCCAGATGTAATTTAATGTTGTTGGCACGCATAAATCAAGCTCATCCACTGGCCTGTTATCAGCTTTGACTCGACGCTCGTAACCCGATAATGTACGCCGGTGCCGCTCACACGCACTTCTTAATTAACATTTGATTATGTTGATTTTGAAAACATGTGTTCTTGGTCGTCCATGTTTATGGTTCGTGTGATTGATTTATATGGTGCTTGTATAGATTTGTGACAACTATGTTTCTTATTGGTGTCAATAAAACGTAATAAATTAGTTAATATAAGAAAGATAAAGAAGACACCTGCCTGATGTCGTGCCTGATTTAATGATAACTCAATTTGAATTGTCTCAGTGGATCAAATTAGTTTTATTTATCTCATGAAAAAAATGACTGAGTTGTTTTAATTTTTGCATACCTACAGTGAGTGAAATCGTGACGTGAAAATTGTATTAGAAGCCAGTGATTAGCTTAATAAAACAAAATATATTACCTATATTAATAATATTTTTTATCAAACTACACACAAGAAAATCTGAACTTTGACCTACATATCAAATGGTTGGTATTGAACAAAACCGTGCCACCAGGGGAAATGTATTTATTACCGCCGTTCCAATATCGATCGGTGAAATTTTAATCAGATACTTAGTGAAAGACATAGTCTCTTGTTCGTGCCCTCAACCTTTAAGAACATGAATAATTTATACGTTCTATTCTTTATTTGGAGTATGATTAACAAGAATAACTGACTGATCACGATGTTTTTGTGTGTTCATTCCAATGTACATCTTTTAGTTAAACACGACTTGATGTTCACCATATTCGATTAGTTTGGGCTTCTTTTTACATTTATCTACTTTTAATAAAGACAATGGCCGGAATTTGAATTATTCTCGTTTGGTGTTGATGTTAATTTTACGCTATTAATTAATGTGAATGACAATTATTTGCTTAGCGATTTTGTCGTATATGGAATGGTTTCTTATTAGTTTTATGAATAAGTTTAGTTGTTCTTGTTAAATATTCTAGTTAGTCATACAATTGCTGCGTCTAGTGTTTTTTTATTAAATGTATATAAAATGTTTATGGTGCATTCGTTCTGATTTAGGTAAGGAACATATTTCATTGGGAAGTCTCGAAAGATAAATAGAAGACGGATTGGTGTATATAAAAATTGTGCAAACAGACTTTTAATATGTAAGCTTGTTCTTCCTATGGAACATTATTTATCACGATATTTTACTGTGTGAGAATGACAATGCTCGTTTTGTATTTTTACAATAATTTAGACGTTGGATTATAAATTTTATTTTTTATTACTTATATTATTGTAATAGATACCAACGGTCTACTGTCTACGGTTACTGCTTATCTAATATATATTATAAAGGCGAAAGTTTGTATGGATGTATGGATGTATGGATGTATGGATGTTTGTTACTCTTTCACGTAAAAACTACTGAACCGATTACAATGAAATTTAGCACACATATAGAGGGTAACTTGGATTAACACATAGGATAGTTTTTATCCCGGAAATCCCACGGGAACGGGAACTATGCGGGTTTTCCTTTGCAAACGCGGGCGAAGCCGCGGGCGGAAATCTAGTAATATAATATTATAAATAAAACGATAGTGAACGCTTAAATATTAATGCGATCATATTACTTTAAATATTTTATGGCGTCCTATGTTTTCTATAATCGCGCAATAAATTAAATTCGCGATGCCTATCAGAGGCAGTAAAAAGTTGTAAATTCCATAACCGTTAATATTCGACAGGTTCTATAAACAAGTGTCGTTTTGGTAAAAAACTGTAAAGCATATGCGAGTTAAAACCGCTTCTGCTGTTAAGTCTTTAAATGGTAAGTTAATTTGCTTGTACATCACTTAGCTGGGACTTGGAAGCCATGTGAACGTCATTATAAGGAAAAACATTGAGCGATACGTGAGCGTTTTCTAGTTATTTAATTGATGTTAAGGTTGAAATTGTAGGTACTCTATATTCTAGAAATTTAAATTTCATCTTCATCTTAATAATTAAAAAGGAAATACGTATTCGAGATCGACTCTACCAATTCGGCTGAATATTTCTTGATATCAATATTCAATGTTTATCACTACATAGTATAAAACAAAGTCGCTTTTTCTGTCCCTATGTTCCTATGTCCCTTTGTATGCTTAAATCTTTAAAACTACGCAACGGATTTTGATGCGGTTTTTTTTAATAGATAGAGTGATTCAAGAGGAAGGTTTTAGTATATAATTTATTAGGTTTTAGAAAAAGCGGGTGAAGCCGCGGGGGTAAGCTAGTTTAGTAAAAATAACTTTTTATTTCTATTTTCTTACACACAAGCTCTAGAATGTCGTGTTATCAGCTACATAAGACGACGTTTAATTTTTCTTTTGGTATCCTCAATTAAATAAACAACCGTAAAAGATTTATCTTAATAAGAAATATAACAAGCATTGGCAATAAAATAAACGAATATATTATACACAAATTAAACATTATCGCACTGCATTTTTATTATTACGACTAATAAACCGAGATTACACTACGGGTTGTCTTCAAAAAAATCATCTGTTACGCCTCGGAAATTATTTTTCTTCGAAATATAGATCGCTTAAATGATTTTACAGGATATTAATTTCGGACGATCAAGACAAGAGCTGAGAGCCTGTGTACAAGATGATTTGTTCTGATTCGAGTCGAGACAACTCAAGAGTTGCGGTTGTCAATCATTTTATTTAATTTAAAACGTTTTTTTTTTATGTGTGCAAAGTGCAGACGTATAAACAAATAGGAAGTACGTTTTATGAAAAATTAAATTAAAACATTAGAATTGCTATAGATCTTATTATATTATATTATTTGTAATTTTCGTGCCATCTGCTTTATTAAAATGTAACAAAGAGTGTCTTAATCAAACTATTAAACAAAATAAATCATTTTTTACGCACTTTATAAAAATATTATTAAGTAGGTACCTATAGTAAAGCTTGGAAATTTTATCGATTATTTAATCTAAATCATGTTTGATAAAAAAATGATTAGTTTAATAGTGCTGTTATATCTCCCAATTAGCAGCCCTAGCATTTGTTAAACACGATGGGCCACAGCCCACAACGTTTACACAAAGGCGAAACTAAAGTTGTAATGCAAGTAAACTTATCAACGGTTCTGAGTAGCGATCGCTGTTTCGCGATGAAATAAACTTATTATGACGGATAAACTTTATTTTGCAGAATTTTTTGGGCGCTTCGTCTCCGTAGGTGGGTAGGTGAAATTGTTGTTTAATCTTGACTTAATCTCGTCTCAAATTGCGGAGGTAACGTAAATTATAATATCTCAGTTTATGTTTTGTCAGCGGTAATTATATGCGTGATATACTTTTTTTTTGGGCAGGGAAATGTATGAGTAAATACTTTTATGTAAATGAGGAGGACATAATATCAAGTAATTTCTTTGAAGTAATGGAATGAAATATTTTTTATCGGTTGTGTTTTGGTGTTATTTTTTAGAAAAACAGTTGAAAATGAAATTATTTAGACTATTTACACCTTAACTAGTATCTTATCTGTAATTTTATGTTAATTATTGTTTTTTTTTGTGACCGAACGCCAAATAATGTACTTAGTTAGCCACATTAAATGCATATTATTTTAAATTTGACGCAATTATTCAGGTTTCTCACGAAGTATTACAAATATTTCCTATCCTGGCATGCTATTAGTTACAATTTTTATCATTAAATACTTGCGCAGTCGCACGCTATACAATTGTCACCTCGTCAGCAATTAATCGACTCCATATTATTACGATGAGCGCCCCGTCCGCGTCGCCGCCCGCGTAATGCGTCGTGATTTACGTCTCACCACGCAGTTAATCTTATTACCACTTTCAATAACTTCATTATAGCCCGCTAATTATACGATAATCGAATATAAACCTTAGAACGAGAGAATAAGATCTAGAATTGAAATGGGCACTTTATTTACTTTTGGGTGCAACTGTTGTGGATAAAGCTTAACCGATGTTAATTTTGGAGTGATAATCTTTGGAATGGTATGTAGAGGGTTAACTATTTTAAGGTGCGTTTGAAATGTGTTAATAGGTATAGCTAAGATTGCTAGAGATCTGTGTAAACTTAGTTATCCTCTTCTATACTAGAAGTTTTTGTTTCGTGGTTTACAGCGAATTGTATACCGCTATAAACATCTATATAAGTAGAAGAAAGGGTTTTATAGTTAAAAGTTCCCATGAACATAGTGAGTGTACATAAACAATGGAACAAGTTAACAATTTTGAATAGTAATCAGTTGGATATATACGTAACGTTTTGAATCTTATGGACCCTCTTCACAATAGGCAGCGTTGGCCCAACAAATGATGG
>CAJQZM010023481.1:0-12924 GCA_907164665.1 Colias nastes | reverse complement strand
TTCTTCAGATAGGCGGCATCACTGAAAATAACAAAAAAAAAATCTGTAGCCAGGAAGGTAAAGAAGTAGGTACTTATAACATATTTATAATAACATTTTCAGATTTCAAATAATAGATGAAGAATTCTATGGATAATCTATTGTTTTGCGTATTTTGGATAAAGTTTGCAAAGATTAAAAATATCTGCACATATTATGGGGGCGGCAAATGACCAGCTACGTGTCGTATGACAATGAGCGATTTATGATTATCATGATATTATGACGTGTGCTATTAATTTACTTAGATGTTTAAATAATAATTGGGATAGAGAGAAAAATATTATTTATTAATTCGAAGCTTTACTCACATCACAGTGCGATACATGTTGATGCTAATGACATTCATCCAAAAGAAAGTTGCCATCATCCAGAAATAAATAAGGAAACCTGCAATAAATTGGCATTTTTAATCAAAAGTCATAATAATTGTACTATTTGTATTATATTTTTTTATACTATTCTAATCTATTTCTTACCTGTAACAGTGCATATCTGGCCTTGGAATCCTGGACTCAATTGGAGAATTCCGAGCGATAAGAATCCTAATGCCATGCTTATGCACATGCATATGTAGCATACTCCTTGCAAGTCCCTACAAATAAAAAAAAAATGAACTAATAATATCAGTCGATAATAAACTAATCTATACTAATATTATAAAGCTGAAGAGTTTGTTTGTTTGTTTGTTTGTTTGAACGCGCTAATCTCGGGAGCTACTGCCCCCCTATGCAAGTGACTTTCTGTTGCGTAGCGTTCAATAGAATAGACTACGAATGTATGAGATTGACGTAACCTGTAGATACGTTTATCTACAGCTTACGTCAATCTCATACATTCGTAGTCTATTCTATTGAACGCTACGCTAACAGAAAGCCACTTGCATAGGGGGGCTGGTCCGATTTGAAAAATTCTTTTGGTGTTAGATAGCCCATTTATCGAGGAAGTATATAGGCTATATATCATCACGCTACGACCAACAGGGGTGGAGCCACGGGGGTGAAACCGCGCGGGGCAGCTAGTCATTTCATACAAGATGGGAAATGAGGAAAATATAAAACATATTGTTAATATATTATACCTCATTTGCGGCAAATACATGTAGATGCCAGCAGTAGCGAAAAGGAACAAAACTGATACGAGGGCAAGGACCCCACCAGTCTCTACATCATTTGTGCTTTGGTTATTCTCATAGCACACCACTGCGGCTTTCATGAGACCCAACGAAGGCATGCTATTGTTGCGGTACATGTCTCCTAGACAGTAGCTAAAATGAAATTAATAGGGTTAATGACTTATATATTGTGTAAAACTGTTAAGTTTAGGTAAAGTTGCGTCTTGGTGATTTCTGAAAAAATGGCTATTGAATCAGAATGAAGCCGTCGCGGATTAATTTGTAAGGAACTGCTATTTATGCTGCAACAAAATACGTCTTCGTTTTTACGAAGACGTATTTTGTTGCAGCATTTGTTCCTTTTGGAAAACATATTAAAAATAATAAAAAAACTATTTGAAGTTTTTGGGTTAAATTTTAATAAACTAAACAAAAAAGTTGAAAGAACCGAATATGAATTAAATTGAGCAGATGTTAAAATCATTTTACTGATTAAAACATTAAGTAATATGAGATGCTGTTGTTAAACGATATCCAGTAGAAATTCGTGTCACCTAAATTAATGAAATCGACTAACCTATCTGGATTGTCCGTAAACACGTATCCAGGGTAATCCATGGTGGAGATCTTGTCTCCATCCACTACTACGTCCTTTAGCAGCATATGACCTGATGTGCAGTTCATGTTTATCCTGTACTTCAGGTCATCATCGCAATACCCTCTGGGTCTGATTATCTCGTTGTTCGGACAGCATTGTTTGGCTGATAGGGAGAGGCCACAGCCCAATAGCAGCAGGAAGAGAGTCTCCTGAAATAAGTCTTATTATAATATACGTTGTATTGGTATCCTGCAACAATATGACAAGACGGCAACATTAGGGCAACTTGTTTATATTAACTAAACTGATAGAAAATATGTTTGTATTTTTATACATATAGAAAGTTTGATTCATTTTGAGACGATTAAAATAATAGCTTGAACTATCATCACGGAGCTGAGGATTAATTCAATTGTAATCGAAGAGTCAAGAAATTCAAGATCCATTTGACCTTTGATTTCAGATAAAATCGGTATTTTTGAAGACAACAAGGGGCTATAGTCTACGTATATAGTCTACACACATAATTGTTTTTGTAGAATCTGTGGTAATTAGTTGGCTGCATAACTTATTTTGAATGATAATAATTGTTATCACCAGTTGCAGTGTGGAGTCAGGGTCAACGCAATAATTATAATAGTTTTGATACAATTACTGATAATACAAACGTTATACCAATATTCACTTTGAGCGTCCGGTTATTGAACTATACATTTTATCTTATGTCCAGAAACTAATTGATTTTCAACACACCTTGAATATAATGTTATTATTATATAATCTACGATGTACCTATCTGTAGTTTACAATAAACAATCTGTTTGTATTAGAATAAAGCCTATTAACATTTTGAAAAACATACAAAAATGTACGCGAGCGGAACCGGGGCGTGCATCTAGTGTGTATAATTGATGCGTTATCGCAGTGAATTTAAATTTTAAAATATTACACATTAATAATTATAATTTAAAAATCATCCTTGGCGTATATATCTATTACCTTATTTTTATATTCCAACCCAATTTAATCTTAGTGAAAACTTGCCTAATCAATTGACCTCTGTTGTAAAGCTTTTTTATTTTTCTATGCTCGTGATTCAAAATAATAAATTACAATTATAATTGTAAATTTTGATATGTTTATTGACAGTCAGCAGTCTCTTTTTAACGAATGAATAAATTGAAGAAAGCTTTTGAAACAACAAATTATTCCGTATTATGGTTTCTAGTATTAGACTACTCGACTAAACAAATAAAGATTCTCTTATAAATCATACCTTTGGATTCACTCCAATTTCATATATTTTGTTTATGTGTTTAGAAATATTAAATCAAGCACAAATATGAATGTGGTATTAAAAATCGTCCTACCAAACAACAATCAAATGCATCTATAATGGAGCATTATTATTAAGCACAATTATAATATACGTATTACTAGTCATATTAGGATCAAACGGGTCGCATTTGTACCTGAAAATGGGTCAGTGGGCAATCAGCGTTCGGTAATGATATGTAAAGAGGGTAATTCGATATTGATTTTACGGCTTTGCTTATTATTTCATTTTATAACTAGCTTACCCGATGTTCTGCCTTACTCTTATCAATGTAAAATAGACGTTTTCCGATTTTCAGACCTACCTATCAAGCCTTTTCGCAGAAGTTATATTATACGTGGTTTAACTTCCAGCAATGCGATATATGCGATGCGATTTTAATTTTTATATATTAGGTTTGATTAATATGTAAATGTACCTATCCTTTGTAGTATTATATTATGTGCGAATTATGTACCTACCTTGTTTAGTCATTATTCTCATGTAAAGTTCAAATTAAAACAAATATTAAATTCGATATTTAATGCGCTGCAATATGTGAAAGTTTATTTCTGTGAATTCCATTAAATATCAATAGAATGTTATTTTCCTACCCTTTAATCAATCAATGAAAGGAGGATGTGATATTTATGTATTTTTACCCCCTTTATCATACTTAAAATTTAAATATAGATTGTGGCAAATAGAAATAATGATAAAAGAGCGGGAAATCCTGTCATGTATATAGTACTAGTTGTACTTGGTCTGATATTTTTTCTCCTATTATATTATAGGAAGTAGGAACCGTTATGAGTAATTTACAAATAGTAATGAGCAAAGCAAGACCAAGACCAAGACTCGGAAAGTCTTGGTCTTGGTCTCGGTCTTTCTTATTGAGTCTTGGTCTTGGTCTTGCTTAAATACGTTCGGTCTTGGTCTTGGTCTTGGTCTTGCTCTCTCAGTCTTGGTCTTGGTCTTGCTTAAATACGTTCGGTCTTGGTCTTGGTCTTGGTCTCTCAGTCTTGGTCTTGGTCTTGCTCAAATAATATGTCTGGTCTGACTAACTGAGAAACGAATTACGCTGTTTACTATGGCGTTCGTAAGTCCTCTAGATTATATTTGTCCATGGTTAAAGCTTGTTAAAAGAATGATCCTCTAGTTTAAAATATAGCTATGAAAACTCGAGAATCTACCCTTCCTCCAACGCATAAATTGATCTTTTATCGAAAAAAATAGTCCTTGAGAAAAGTAAAAATATTGGAAAACAAAATTAGTTTTTCGTTGTATTTTAACCATGTGTTATCACTTATCCAGACGTTGGAACAAACAAAACTTGTTGATATGAATAGATCCTTATTTTTCAAACAATGGTAAAATTGTTTTGTTTTTTATATATTGTGTATCGTTTAAATGTAGTAAAGTAAACTGACTGACAAACTACAATTCACTGTGAGTAAGAATTTTCGGTTGAGTCTTGCGTATTTGGTCTTGGTATTGTATGCAATACCAAGACCAACTATAGTTGGTCTTGGTATTAGTCTTGGTCTTGTTCCCTCTGTCTTGATCTTGGTCTTGTCAGCCTAAGGTCGGTATTGGTCTTGGTCTTGGTCTTGCTTTTTCGCAAGACCAAGACCAAGACTGCAAGACCAAGACCAATTTTGCTCATCACTATTTACAAATCTATTTTTTTATTATTGTAACCGGAAATGTAGCTTCCCCTATTCACAATCAATAAAAAATTGAAACAATTCAGAAGTATTTGCGGCTCAAATATTCCACTATACACTTTATCCAAGAACGCTATTTAATCAAATTATATTAATTATTTGATTAGAATAGGAATTTCCGATGTTGTTGAACTAACGTATGATATGTAAAGCAATTAAGAGGAGGCTCCCTTTCTCATTTCTGGCACTGAGAGACCGGTTACGGTACTAGACGCTAATACAGCCGAAATAAAGTTGAATATCGCGTGCGCTCTTTGATCGCGTTCGAGCTCGAAAAGTAAGTCTCAATTCTTATTTCGTTTATAACTAAAGTAATAATTGATCTAGAGAAAAAATATCTTGGGATTCGATAGTAAACTCTATTTTCTTACTGTTAACATTTATTTTAGACATAAAGTCCAAGTAAATCTTTAAAAAATGTAATAATCCTTAAAAAAGGCATAATTTTTGAATAAAAAATGAATCGAGCGAAAATGTTACAATTACGTAACTGTCTTGTACATCGAAAGAAAAAGACCCAATAAATCATATACTAAAGTTCCATTTTGATTGTATGTGTGCCTGTTTCAGAATATTAATGCAAAAACACATAAAATTTAGGGAGCTTCCCCTTAAGCATGTTTGTTTTGGTTTAAGTTTCGATTCCTCGAATATCCAAATGTTTGTTTGTCGCGTAAGAAGGGAAATCCTCTGATCACACTATAATCATATTATATGAATCAGATGGTTTGACGTCTATGTGCGTAGATAATAAAATAAATATGTACATATGATTTGAATAATTAAAAACAAAAACGTTGAAGTTGATTACGGTTATAACAATTTTAGGAGATACTTTTCTTTTGAAAATGTGGCATACCTATGTGGAAAATACTTTTAGCATAATATTAGGTATGTATTCAATAATACGACACTTACAATTCTTATTCAAATTTATGAAGTCTATTTTGAATGCTTTGGTAGGTATTATACTTTTGGTTTAATGCGTGATGATTATGTAGCTTTTTTCAGTTTTAAAACCGAGTTTTTAATAACAGATTTCTCTTAAACTTTTTCCTGATCTATTTCTAAGTATACAGATAATATTTAACGTCAATTTAATTAATTGTTATGTATGTTTTTACATGTTTAATTATCATGTAAATGAAGACCCTTGCCCCTATCCGCGGAAACTGTTTTTAAAATTACGATAAGTGCGCTTCAAGCCCCTAATGTAGTAGATAGTAGTTACTATCTTTTTGTATTTATTATTATTCTTACATACATACAAAGATTTTTCTAGAAATATGTCTTTGTTTATAACTTAAAACCCATTTTATGGGTAAACAGGTTACATACACAAGTACCTAATGTCTAAACGATAAATTTCTTATTGTAGCTGTACCTACCTGTAGTTAATAAGATATTTACTTCATTACGTGCATTCAACGTCATTTAGCTTTTTAATTAAGTCCAAAAGTATCAAAAACGAAACAAATAAAACAAAATCGTAATTTTAAATGCTTCGATACAACATTCCATGAATTAATGAATCTTCCCAGATCAAGTGTACAATACAGGTGTTTACTGTTTTCTATAGACAAGTTTTATAAATTGCAAAGCTTATACACATGTAAAGCTAAGGGAACACGAAACATTAAACAACTTGTCACTCGTGTAGTTTGTTGTTATTTACACCTTACCGGTTATACTCAATCATCGCATTATGTCCATTTTAGGTAGATTGTACTAAATTTTAGATTCCTCTCTATAATATACAAATTGTTAGGTACATATCTATTAATGTACCTATCAATGTTATATGAAAACATTGTAATGAAATCGGTGCGGAGTAGGTAGTGATAATTGCAACTTTGTTTCAACTTTGTTTGACGTAATATTAAAATTTATTACAGTATTATAATTAAAATAGCTAGTTAAATTATTTAAATAAACATTTTCCTCGTTAAATATATTACTTTTGAGATGCGATTTCAACCTTCATGTTTCAAAATTATTTAAATCCACGTACCTATAGATTGATTTCGCTATAGGTTTATGTTTTCTTTATTTTTCACTGCGAAGAAATACTCCCTATAATTTATTTGTAGCATCGTCTAATTATATCAACGTCTTTTTAATGTAATTTCTTGCGATACAAACAAAACTAGTGCTAATTGAAGTAAATTTAAGACTCAGAAATAAACACATTTGTCGTCGTACTCGATCCAAATATAGGTTACTTTAGTGGTTGCAAATGTTCTGTTTGTGACGGTTCTACCGTAAAAAATGTATGTTGTTTACTTGCAATATAAAGTTTAATCCTTTACATTATGAATTCAATAATAAGTTACAGATAATGGAATGTGTATTTCTACCGTCATTTTTTTATGAAAATAATTTAGTAAATTATGAAAAACGTTTCTGTTAGTTTTCATAAAATCACACGTACGTTTAAGTACACGTAAAACAACACTTCATGCAGTGATGTTGAGGCAATAGAGATAAAGAGCGCATATCTAACAGGTGCCACTTAATTATTAAAAACAGACGCCAGTTATAATTAGATTTAAAACAATTGTGAATGTATTTAAAATTTTAATGCAAATTAGGCGGCCGTACGAAATTACCTTTTGAATATTAATTTATTCTTTAATTTTAGCAATATGTAGTTTTAATTGAGATTTTTACACATTTTTTTAAACTTACCTTCATTTTTAAAAGAATACACAAAGAAAGCACTTTGTTTAAACTTATTTAAGTTATTTAAATTATAAAATGAGTTATTCAAAAAAATTGTTGGACTCAATCGTGGCTACTGTAGATCGTAAATCAACGGTCACAAAGTAAAAATTGATTAAAAAACGGAATGCGCGTGCGTCCCCGCCACTGTTACGCACAGAGTCCGTGCGAGTGCGTTTTTGTTCGTTTGACAGCCTGCTTCTCGTAATATAATCTGTGGCCAGAGGAAAGCCAATTAATATCAAACATTTGAATTATAACAAAAAAATAATCGCGGAATTTATTTTATACAAAAATTTTTACTGGTTATAAAAATTTAAATCAAAATAATGATGACATTTTAGTTTGCGTTGTTGAATAAATAAACGCGAACAAAAGTTTATTGATCCTTTATTTTTATTTTTAAAGGTTCTCGTATTTTTGTTTATTTTTGTACAACGCACAAAGAAAATTTGTGTCAAGGTTCGAGAGGCTTGAAAAATTAACTTTGCGAATAAAGATGACTTTCTTCAACAATGGGAAAAGTTAATGATACAGATGCTTTTGTTCTTGATTTTTTTTTTAATTTTTTTTTATCAAGTTATGAATTACCTACGCGTTACGAAATCAAAATATGACCTTTGTATTTTTATTCAAAATATAAACTATACTATAGCGTCGTGTATATAAGAAATATAATTAGTTGAAATGCAGGACTTTTGCCTGCATTATGTGTGTGCAAATGTCATGGAAATTTAGCAAAATTTGAGCCTAAATATCATCATTAATCTTTCTGGTAGTTAGGTAATTAAGTAATAATATTTTAGTTTTTTGTTACTATACTTAGAATTTATTATCTATTTTTTTTCAATACTTTTCATTGAGTTAAAGTCCATAGGTACTAAGATTTTTCAAAGAAGGTCTTAACCTCATATTTTTGTATAAAACAATTGTTTTCTGCTTATTTAAGTTATCGACAATGCCTGATGACCGAGGAGATTTTTTACAATTTTTTTATTAATTGATCATGATACAGTATGTTTTGTAGTAAATTTTATTGATACTACGCCATCTGTCTTTCGTGCTTTAAAACATCGTGTAGGTACTATGGTTTGAGTATGGATGATAAAATTATTCGTTTGAATTAGTTCATACCAATTCCTAAAGATGGCGCTAAAGATTATAATTTTTAATATTCCCTTTAATTATTATTTCATGGCTATGTTTTTTATTCAATTATTTTTATTAAATTACTTACAATTTACCTATGCAATTTATTTACTACAATATATAACGATGTGAGTGTAATATCACCATTTTTTGTTGTTGCAGCTTTTACAAATGTTGAAGTTTTATGCGAGGTTTGAAATAAGCGATGAAACTGGGGACCCTATGACGGACAAGGACATGACCTTACAGCATTATTCAAGGATTACTTCACTTCAGGTAACTTATACAGACTATACAATATAATATGTAGGTAGATGTCCTTATCTTACATGACAAATTTTAAATATCAAAACTTACACTACACACTTGTTTGTTCTGTAAATAACTTCTTCAATATTATGTTGAAGGATATTTATTATTTCATATTCTGTCGCATTTCCTTATAAAGAATATTTTTTTCTCATATCCGATAGTCCTGTAGAACTAGACGTTACAAATTATAAATTGACTGACCGGTTGGCTTGGTTGGTAGTGACACTGCCTTCCAAGCCAGAGGTCGTGGGTTCGATTCCCACCCGGGGCAAATATTTGTGTGATGAACATAGATGTTTGCTCTGTGTCTGGGTGTTAATTATCTATATAGGTATTTATTTAAAATTATATATGTATATTTATCAGCCATCTGGTTTCCATAACACAAGTGTAAGCTTAGTATGGGATCAGATCGTGCCGTGTGTGAAAATGGTCCTGAAATATTTATTTTATATTTTATTTATGTCATATGGCAATATTATATTTTGTGTTTTTAGAAAGCGGCATTCGCAAAGTTTCCTGATCTAAGATTATTCGCGCTAGCCAATGTTGCCAGCGTTGACACCAGAGAATCGTTACAGAAACATTTTGGGAATTTGAGGTGAGATATGTTTTTTATCATTTTATAAATAAATTCATTGAGTATAATATAATGCTGATATTTTTGATTGATGACGAAATTCAGAAAGGCATTTATAAAGTCCGCCGGTGACCGGGCGTGGTGGAAAACTCTGAGGGAGGCCTTTGTCCAGCAGTGGACGTCCCACGGCTGACACGACGAGGTTTCCGCCCACGGCTTCGCCCGCGCAGTCAAAGAAAAACCCGCATAATTCCCGTTCCCGTGGGATTGCGTCATTTTCCCGGGATAAAAAGTAGCCTATGTCCTTTCTCGGATATCAAAATATCTCCATACCAAATTTCATGAAAATTGGTTCTGTAGTTTAGGCGTGATTGAGTAACAGACTGACAGACGATATAATATTGCCAGGTTCTTCGTGTCGTTGTTATTAAAATTACAATATGTCTGGATAAATTACATGTCGATGTGCACTGAAACTAGTTTTCTCTCATCATTTTATTTACATGAGTTTTATAATCAATATAATAATATTTCAGCGACAAGGCACTGCGAGATATCGCCACATATTTGAACTTAGTGCCGCCTGAAGGCAAGGAGGACGAAGCACCGTGGCATCGAATGGACAAATTGTTCCTTAAAGAATTATTGGTATGTATATTTTTAGTAACTAATTAGTATTTAAGTTTCTGAGTTATAAAATTTAATATAAAAATTACTACAGCATTAACTACTCAAATTTACACATATAAAGTTTTGAATTTTACAAATTTAAACGGTTGAGCGATGAGTCTTAAGTTTTACATGTTACATATAACACAAATTATATTATATATTGTATATAAACTGTAGTTTTATTGCTTCTCGTTATTATACGTAATTAATATTTTATAATATATGTATAACAACGAGAACCCGTTGTTATACGGTAATTAATACTTTATCTTTTAACTTACTAGGAGGGCCCTACTACATATTGTGTAAAATTTAGAAACAAAAAAAAACTATTTTTATTTTTATTTATTTACTAGCTTACGCCCGCGGCTTCGCCCGCTTTGTCTAAAACCTAATAAATTATATACTAAAACCTTCCTCTTGAATCACTCTATCTATTAAAAAAAAACCACATCAAAATCCGTTGCGTAGTTTTAAAGATTTAAGCATACAAAGGGACATAGGGACAGAGAAAGCGACTTTGTTTTATACTATGTAGTGGTAAACACCTACAATGACGATCATATACATAGGCCCTCTACACTATCGTGATTGCCTCTACTCGCCCATCGCTGTCCATTGAGAAGAGGACCCACACATACAGATAAACAAACACCGTTACCATGGTTACCATTGAGCAATATGTACGCCATGCACGCTTTGATCCCAATATCTAAGACCTTGTAAACGATAAACGGGTCAAGGTCAAACTATTTCGTATTATATTATTTATTGGAAAACAATTTAATTTTCGTGTTTACATTTTAATGGTAAAGTGAGGAAAGTTTTTGTTGTGACTAATTTTATTGTAAACATACGGAAAATAAGTTTTTGTTGTGACTACTTCTAGACAAAGTCCGAGCCCCTAGGCACGATTCGTACGAATGCGCCACGAGTCAAAGGTCCTCGTACGCCTTTTCTCGTATTACAACACTACGGTAGTTCATCTCGGGATAACACAACCATCCTACCTCGGCCACACTGACCTTACAGAACAACAACCTTCCTCATGACATAGGCACTCCGTTCGCGTATCATGGGAACAACACCAACTCATTTGTGACATAGGCATCGACGCGATCCCTTATCACAAAGAGACACAACTACCCTGGACAGCAGCCCGGATAGCACACACAATTCCTTCGATGAACTACATTCCCGTTACAATAATCCACGTAACAAACTTTTACTTTACACAACGCACGAAAAAACACAAACGTCAGTATGCCGTTACAAAACTACGTAAACTTAAACACATTTAAAAATAGTGAGCTTGAATTCTATCCCGCTTCTGATATAAGAAATTACACGCGAGGCCGGGTTAAATATTAGTTTGAATGTAATAAGAATGTACTGCGATTCTACACAGCTACCTAATTGATGTAGGTAGTTGATAACAAATCGCAGCTAGTCAACGACTATTAGCAAAGTGAGGGTAGTTGGGTCGAACGTCGTATAAACAACGTCCGAGCCCCTAGGCACGATTCGTACGAATGCGCCACGAGTTTTGACTCGTGGAAAGCGGCAATTTATAGTATTCGACAGCTAAACATGTTTTGACAGGAAATAGTGACAACTATATTGACAATTACTATTAATCCACAAAAATATTAAATCAAAAGTTACGCCTAACGATATTATTATTTATACTAGCGGTCCGCCCCGGCTTCGCCCGTGGTACATATTTATGTTTTCTCTACATAAGAACCATCCTCGTACTTCAAGGAATATAATAAAAAAAGAATTATCGAAATCGGTTCAGCCGTTCACACGTGATGCCGTGACAACGCGAAACGGGTGCGGACCCGCCGCCTTTTTATAGCTCCCGCCGCGAAGCGCGTCGAACGCGGCAACTGATACACAAAAATAATCCTTATGGCATGATTCTGTATTCACGCGCGATGACATATAGCGTATTTCATGTACATAATATAAATTTGGTGTTTCTACACCGATTACATGATTCTTTTTTTATTGAATAGGTAATAATGTTAACTTTTTTTAATTAGGGATGAGTGAGAGTGTTGTAAACGTAAGAGTAGACAAATATAATCAGAAAGCTCCGAATTGCTAAGCTATTGAAGTTTCACGTGTTATTGTGAGTCAATTTTAAAAGATAGACATAATATGCTGTCTAGGAATTTATTTTTATATTATAATAATAATTTAAGAACATTTGTGTCGTACATGATTTCTATGTAGCTTTAACCATTAAGGCTGCAAACGCGACGGAAGCTTAAAAAATGGAGTAACTTCTCCCGTTTTCCCCATATTTCCCTTCACTGCTCTGCTCATATTGATCGCAGCGTAATAAAAAGTATACTATAACCTGCCCAGGAGTATGAAGAATAATTGTGCCAAATTTCGTTAAAATCCGTCGTGTAGTTTTTATTTCTATAACGAATATACAGACAGACAGACAGACAGACAGACAGACAGACAGACAAAAATTTTACTGATTGCATTTTTGGCATCAGTAGCGATCCCTTATCACCCCTTCATAGTTTTTTTTTAAATATATTTCATGTACAGAATTGGCCTCTCTACAGATTTATTATAAGTATAGATTTGATACTAAAATATTTTTAAATCTCTGTAACTTTCTTCCCTTCGTATCGAATTTAACTGTCTTAGATCTAGTCGGTTCCAATTCCAAAA
>CAJQZM010023478.1:0-15624 GCA_907164665.1 Colias nastes | reverse complement strand
CCAGAACCTATGAAAATAGGTAAGAATTTCAATGTTATTTTGATATTCTCTTTATTATATGTTTTAGATACTAAACGATTTTTAATTTTAATAGATGAAGTATTCATACACAATGCAGTTAGACTGATAATAGGAGCTCTAAGGAGAGTGCTGTATGCTTGCGACGCGTGGTCCGCCCAGGCTCAATTCCTAAGCGACGCAACTGCTTCTTGCTGGGAAGAAACTAGTGATGTAGCTACAGATTTTTCATTGGAATTTGTAAGGTATGGACATGTTTGCTAATGTTTATTTAAACTTTTTTCTATGTGTGTTTTCTATGTGAAAAACAAAACATAAATAACAGCATGACACAAACATTTTAATTCCCAAACGCACGTAATATTTGAAATATTCGAACATTTAGAGCACAACCTGGGAATAATTGAATAAATAAAATAAAATAAATTCAATAAAACGTATTAGTTTACAGTTCAATCTATCATCGCTTAATTGAAAACAAAAAATGTTTACGTTATCGTAAAGAAAAATAGTTATCCATCGTGATAATCTAGAGATTTTTTCTTATGAGCCTTAAATTAAGGACCATCCTGACTGATTACGTTGCGCTTGATGGATCATTTTGCTTTGCGGCTTCTTATTATGACAATAATGAGAAACTTTTTTCGGGCTTTGATCCTCTTTTCGTTATATTACTTGACATTTAATTAAATAAGATTGAACGGTTTTTCTGACGATTTTATGTATAGGTGTTTCGTAACTATTTAAAATTATTAACAATAACAGTTCTTAGTATTTTTTTGTACAAATTTCGAAAAAATAGCGGAATTTGGTTAGCAACTTATATTTCACAACTATATTAACAATATCAAAAAAATAAAAAATGAGGTGTTTCTAGCAAAATAAACCAGATTTCTTTTTTGTTATAATTTAGTGAAAATTACGTAAAAATATACGTGTATATATATATCTAGATACTATCGTGTTTAGTGATAATTTAGTTTACGTGATAATTTTTTTTAAACATTTACGAGAGAATGCAATTAATTTTGCAAGTCACAATGCTATTTTCTTTATTCCTCCATTGTCAAGTCTTATTTTCCCGTATCGTACATAATTCTATTACAAAAAATCAAGGGGATATTTTAATCACCACTCAATTCTCACCGCTAACTCCCAATGTATAATGTAGAAAATGGAATGGAAACAAGCGTAGAGCATCATCGTAAAAGCAAATTGACTAGCTGGTCCGTGAACGACACAAGATTACTTTTATGTCCCTCTATCTCTAGTCGAAGGATGGCCGGTTTATATCAGAGCCTTGCATTACGCAATAAAACCTTGTTTTCAGGACTTTCCTTTCGATATAACTACACAATAACTATACAATAATGTACTGAATCTTCATTAACTCATTTTTATTTTGAATACAAGAGTTGTTTTCGATTTATTTAATCCTATTCTATTAAATTCTCGATAGTCTGTATTCGTGGAACGTAACAAAGTGAAATTGAGTTCTACGTGTATATGTTTATAAATATAATGTAGGTACTGTGATAGCGTGAGCGTCTAATTTGATTATTTTGTATCTGGAAATTGATTTATGTGGAGTATAATGTGAAACGTTTAATTAATTTTATAATAGAAACTTTATTGCTTTTTTATGTTTAGTAGGTATATAGTTATATTTCATTATGGATACCTATTATCATAAAGAAAAGTTCAAATTTTCCTTAATGAGGTAAGTAGAATCTTGAAACTTTTGTTTCAGATATTTAATATTGCGGAAAACTCTTTAAATTGTTTTTTATTTGTTAGTTTATCTGCCACATATGCTTATCTTTGAAAATGAAACAAAAACATAATTTAATATTTATTCAACTGCTTTTTTCAGTATGTTTTACATTTCAATGCTATTTTATATATTTGTACAGATTTATTACTCTACGTTATAAAAAATCGTAACAGAACGCTGCACAATTTGAGTTTTTATTCCAGTTTCGGAATAAAGGTTAGCTCGATTTAAAGACACGTGTTTCCAAAAAACAATAAACTAGACAAGGCTGGCAAAAACAAATTCCATAAGTGGCGAGCCTGGTTCCATTTACATAGATGTGACACGAACCGGGAATGTTTTCTCAATTTACAACGTGGGTCAGTTCATTTACAACGAAATATTGCCTGTAATTTTGCTAACGTATTTCTAACAGAATAAACTCTGTTAATTCTAGTTGCTATTTATAAAAAGTTAACATGGTATGTTAGAACCTGTGTGTAATTTATATTTATTAATATTCACTCCATTGTCGAAATACAGATATGAAAATAATAGCAATACAATTCATAATGTTACCTCATTTATCATTAAAAGTAACTAGGCTAAAGATATCCTATTGATAATTAAAAACTGCTTAAGCATAAATTTATACCAGTAAAAAAAATCACATACAATATAATATAAGACACCTATTTTTCAAGATTCGTATAAAAATATGTAATTTATATCCCACGTATGTCACGTTCATTATTACATTATTTATTCCTCCGTTTCACGGCCTATAAAATATGTAAAAAGGGTTGCTTGTATTGCATGAAACTTTTGCTCCGTTACCTATTTACTAACGCACAATAGAGGTTTGTGGTTTCAGCTGTATATAATTACTCGCACATATGATGTTGATTTATGAATTTTGAATGAATAGCGAAATACTTGAATATCAAACAAGAAACGTGGGATTTTGTCGTGTTGCTTACTTGTAGTGTGTTAAGAAATTAATGCTTTCGTTTTGTGCTTAAAATGTTTTAGGAGGAGGCATTGAAAAGATTGTCATTGTAATTATAAAGAAAAGAATGCTTCATTAAAATCGAATAGCATTTCTATTATTTGCTGGTCGGAACTTGCTTAATGACGTCACTAAAATTTTGTTTAATTTTTTATATATTTTTTATATTCAAGAAACATTACGTACATACTTAATTTTACGTTAAAATTGCAAAAAAAACACGACTATGAAATAATACATATCTATTTAGTTTTTGCTTTTTATTTATATTTCTTCATTGTAGTTAATTCACAAATAACGAATAACTTGTTTAAACATAAATGATTTGTTATATTTGTTTTGCGGGATATCGTAAAACGCAATTATTTCTTTTTAAGAACGGCGGACTGACTTATAAAGAGCGTTATTTGTGCTTACTCTTTTAACAAAGGCGAGGCAGCTTCAATACCTCTTTAAAAGTTTTATGATGTTTCTTTTCGGCAATACAGAAATACCACTAATAGCAAACAGTAGTCCATTTTGTACATTCTCTTTTAAATAATAAACGAATTTGGTTCTTTAACATATTTTTTTAAATCTATTTGGATCGTATACAGCCAATAAATAAAACTAAAAGTGAATTAATGATAAGCACGTTCGTCAAAAGAGAAATAAAAGTTTATCGCTTTGAAACGGATTTCCTATCTTGGCGACATGTATTAATTGCATCTTCTGTACTAGTTGGCAGTTAGATAGCTTCACTTCGAAACTTTGGTGGCTTGATAAATTCTTTTGCCAATAATCTGTTTGAAAACAGCTATTTAGTGAAAAGTTTTGAATTTTTATGTTTGTTTTATCTAGATGTAATAAATAGCTTTCGCTGAAAGCTCATAATAATGGAATATAAATTATTCTTAATGTATTTATATTAGTCTTCGACCAGCGGAGCTCTGTAACATAATGCCTTTGATAATACAGGGTTAGTTTTCAATGACCAGCCAAAATTTAAAATTAAGATCTAGATACTAAACCAAAGGTACATTTGAAATATTATTGTCGAATAAAAAAAATAATAATAATAGCATTCATTTGAAAATGTCTTAAAAATTTCCTAAATCGTAAACACGCGATAAGCTTATTGAGAATCAATGCACTTGTGTGCGTGCGCGCATCGCCAAATTTATGTGTGTGCTAACTTCTACCTATCTAGGTTGTTGAACTGAATTGTGCTTTTGTAATGTCCACACGTTCGCTTTTTAGTGGCGGACAGGAATGATTTCGATCATTTCATTAGATCGAAAATGTTATCGATTCTGAACCATTTCTGAAAATTTGGCCGGTCATGGAAAACTAACCCTGTATTGTTATAGCATTTGCGACTACTCATTTGTCTTGAATTTCCCCGTGATAAGGCACTCGTTTATACTGTTGCATTATAATTATAAAAAAATAATTGATTTACTTAAAAAATGACATTATTTTTCCTTATAATATTAAATATTACTCTGAGGTAGGAAAAACGTATAATTAGTCCATGAATAACTTATCAACTTTTTGTCTTTTCTCCCTAATTACTCACCTTAAATTATTCAAAATAGCCATCATTTTAAATAGATTAATTATTTTCGAGTGAAAAGGCTTTTAGTATCGTAATATATTTCGATAAAAAATCCCCTTCGGTTGTAATTAATCAACATGTTTGTTTAGTAATGTTCAAGATAAATCTCTTTATTTCATTTTAATGTTTGTGTTAGCAGACTAGAGCGTGCCATAATACAGTAAATCAAGTTTTAGCGAACTTATCTCATAAATTTTTTGTAGGTAGGTATACTATGAAGGGCGAACAAGAAAATTTCAATACCTACTGATACATTTCATCGAATTATAATTTTTGAAATATAGTTTACAACATATTTTAAAATGTTCTCCGTTTATAGTACTTTATAGTTAGTACCTAGACTACAAACATGCAGGCATTTAATTCAAGTGAAAATTAATTATTTAATTAATAATACTAATGATGAACGTTTGTATAAAAAGCAGTTTGCTCATATTGTATTACAATAAAACGATGGTTCTAACGGAAGCTAATTTTGGCCGACAGCCAGGCTGTGCCCGCTGACTCGACACAATGACTACGGACCATCGACATGACTTGACGCCAATAGTTTTTCAGTTTATCATTAAGGAATTAGGCCGCCTTTATAGGTCAGCTCGGGAATGCTTTGTAAAACAGATTAGGCATTTTTTATTTCGTAATATATTGGATCGCCTTTGCTTGGGTTTAAATTGAAAGTATCGACATTATTCTTACTGAAGTTAAGTAACTTAAAATACATTTTCCACCCTTTCCTTTTACTATAACGCTCTTAATTTTAAAGGTACGAAAAATAAAACCGAAGATAAAGAGTAGAAGATTAAAGAAAATTTTGACCTTTTGTCCTGAGTAACGTCGAAGTCAAAATGAATAATTAACCCCTCAAAATCTAGGTTAGCGTAAAAGTTTGAATTCATAGCCGTCACACATTGTTCCCCTTTCGGTTACAGACAAAAGCTGCTTGAATATGTCAGATACAAACCACCGTTCGAAACATCGTGCATCCTGTATGATAATAATATTTTCAAAATATTTTCTAACAAAATAGAATATGCAATATATAACGTAGCTACATATTATGAAGATAACTTTAGATTTATGTAGAGGGTACTTAATGGTCTTACTTTAAAAGTATTCGAGGAATTACAGACGTTTCTTTTAACCCACTGTAAAAGCTAAGTTACCTCAACAACTGCCCCTGTTAGTTTAACCCATTCATTCCTAACTTTTCAACTTCGCGCTACACTCCTGGTAATGTTGGCGTAAAAGTTTATCTGTGATAAGACTTGACATGGCATCTTATTTGTAAGTGAAAATGTACTTTGCAATCAAAGTTTATAGCGCACGTCTTTATTGACTTACTGTAGCGTACGAATAGCATTGCAATTTTATTCAATTCAATTCATGTGTGTTTTCTTTTCAGAGAAATGAGGATAAATACTGCTGCAGTTCTAGATGGGGGATCAGAATACCCAGAAAGATCATTAATGGCACAGTTTGCGTTTCTTAATTTGGTACCGAATCCAGTAGGAGGTAATAAGTGGAGACAGGTTGGGCATATCATTGGTCGTACAGTTAAGTTGCATACGATTATTTGGCCTGGCGGTCGATTGGTAGCACATGGACAATCTACAGGCGCTCGTACCATATTTCGTGTCGTAACAGCCCTAGCTCCACCATTTGTTATGGAAGGCGAGCTTGATGAAGATGGTCAATGTCTCAGAGGCTTACCTTGTCATCGACCGCAGACATCCGATAGAGATAACCTTACTCTTGCATTTGTTCCGGGTAGAGAAAGTGAACCTATGAGAGAAGATTTCTTTATGCCTACTCCAAAACCAGATACAGATTCAAAAATGGCAACGCATTGTTGTTATGGCCTTGCAATGGATCTTTTAGAAAATATCGCACAAGAACTTGAATTTGATTTCCATTTATACATAGTTGAGGATGGGTTGTACGGATCGAGAAAGCACATGAAGCCATTTCAAAAGATATATGAAAATTCTAATACAGTCAATGAATATATGTCCAATGAAGAAAATTATCGTTCGCAGTATCGTAGAGGTTACGAGACATTGCATAAAGGCAATGTACAATATGTGTCAGAAGAAAATTTAGACGAAGATCGACAAAAATGGGATGGTATAATTGGGGATTTGGTTTCTGGTGCTGCACATATGTCATTTGCTGCCCTGAGCGTTTCATCAGCAAGAGCAGAAGTTGTGGACTTCAGTCAGCCATATTTTTTTAGCGGGATATCAATTTTAGCGGCACCCAACCAGAGGCCTGATATACCGTTACTCGCATTCCTTTTGCCTTTTTCACCAGAGCTATGGGTTGCAATTTTCACATCACTAAATATAACTGCCATTGCCGTAGCTATATACGAATGGCTCTCACCATTTGGCCTGAATCCATGGGGACGTCAAAGATCTAAAAACTTTAGTATATCGAGTGCTTTATGGGTCATGTGGGGGTTACTTTGTGGTCATTTAGTTGCATTTAAGGCGCCGAAAAGTTGGCCTAATAAATTTCTTATAAACGTTTGGGGCGGATTTTCTGTAATTTTCGTAGCCAGCTATACAGCTAACATAGCTGCTCTTATAGCCGGATTATTTTTTCACAATGCTGTCGATGAATTTCAAGGACGAAGTAACGTAAGTGATTTTACATAATATGAAATATCACTATGACTATTTTTTGCAGTTTGTAATAAATATTTATTATTTTCTAGTGGTTAACATTAAAAGTGGGTACTCCAAGATCATCTGCAGCCGAATACTATGTACAGAGAAATAATCCTCAATTGGCTCAACAAATGCGACGATACGGTATTCAAGACATTGAAGAGGGCATAGAAAGACTTAGGTAAATATTGGTGAAATATACGATTCATTTTCTTATCTATGTGGGTGGAAAGTGCAGTAAACTTTCACACCTACGTTTAACGTATCTTTTACATTTTCATATCTCACTTCTTAGAAGATTTTTCTGGGAAGATTTTACAATTAAATTGCAAACAAATAACATTATTTTCCATTGTACAGAAATGGAACATTGGACCTTTTGATAGCTGATACACCTGTGCTAGATTATTACCGTGCAACAGATCACGGATGTAAACTACAGCGGGTCGGAGAGCATTCCCTCACCGACGACACTTATGCTATCGGCATGGCTAAGGGCTTTCCATTAAAGGTAAAAAATACTTTTACTGACTAGTATTAAGTGAGGCATATTTTGACGAAGTACGTAAATAGGCCGATTGAGTGACAGGGGAACGACTTCGGATTTTAGCAAGGAAAGATTGATGACGCAAGGCTGCTAATGGTGTGATCGATAGTCGATGTCATATAGCTTACCTACATTCGCAAGATTATACATCATTTTATCTTATCCACAAAATAACTTTTCCAGCCCACAGATATTAAACTCTCATAAGCATTCGTATCTTGTAAGAAAATGTGCTCAACTTTAGATGCCAGATGGGGGGCTATATTTGTCGGACCCATTTTTTTCTCCTTAAATAATGATTAACTTCAGTATTAACGTTGTATATTTTTAGGACAGTGTATCAGCTGTGATCGCTAAATATTCATCGAATGGTTACATGGACATATTAACAGAAAAGTGGTACGGAGCATTACCGTGTTTCAAGCTTAGTCCGGATTATGGCATTCAACCGAAACCTCTGGGTAAGATTACAACTAAGTTTACAAATACGATTAATAATTTCTAGTCATAAATGAAATTTCGTGATCAATATTTTGTAATTTATTTATTTATTTAGTTGTGTTCATCTGTAATTGTTGTGCATAATAATTTATAAATCCTATTGTAACTGTTTAACGCGAAAAATGCGTATGGAATAACTGATGAAACTTTTTAATAAATAAATAAATAAATAATTGCTATACCATTTAAATGTATCTAGATCGAGGTAATGCGGAATGTCTTATAGACTGCATTTTATACATTATTATATGTTATTTATTATTAGAAATATTCTGATCTCATCTATAAAATTTCAAATTTTCTAATCAACGGTTCTAATTGTGTTGGCATTATAATGATAATATATTGGATGTAATGTCTACATTTCATAAGAAATAATTACTTATGTAACCCGAAAATGCTATAATTTTGAATAAATCATGTTAATGGAATCATGTATTTGTTTATGCCGAACCACAGAATACATAATAGTAGCTAAACGCTACAGAACGGACACTCTCCGCCTCCCGCCAAAATTAAACTTACCTCACCCCCGCGCGATCAGACATAAAATGGGCCATATTTTTCTGCAAGGACGATACGCAACGAAGATTGACAACATTAATCAAATTGACTTAAAGTAATTTTATTATTTTGGATTTGTGATTATCGTTTTTCGTAGAAAATGGTTAGATATTGTGCTGTTTACGGATGTATTTCATCAGAAAAACGCGAATTTTTTTTACGCTAGTCACAAATGTGCCAACCATAAAGCGTTAACACACACATTTGCAGTCTCTACAGTGTGACTGTCAAAACGATCATTTTGTATGGAGTGTCCGGGGTGTGGCCGAACGGAAAGTCACACTCTATGCATTTAAATAGAACATCGTTGATATATTTCGACGACGTCTACATCTGTTTCTTTGGCGGAAATTTCATTAGGATTTATCACCACCCTTACGTTAATCCAACCCCTCGGCACGCGAGGGGGCGATATTACCACGAGTCAACCTAAAAGATTAAACATGGAATTTATCGCTGAAAAAATGAGATAGCACGTAAAGTGTATTTACCTCTCACTCAGGATAATCCGGAGAATAGACGCAAAGAAAATTAAAAGTGAAACAAGGTGAAATTCGGCGACATTGCGCTTACATTTGTATGTCGCAAATCCGAGATCCGTGCATGAAAGGACTTGTACATTGTACAACTCGTTCGTTGAAACATTTATTTTCATCCAACAGAATAAAGCCATTTCCTTTTTAATGACACGGTTTTTATTCGAGAGTACAAAATTTTAAATTCATGAAACTGATTATTCATGAAACTTTAAAGTATTTTCGATATAAAGTATAAAATATTCTTAATGCAAATAAAGTATCAAGTGGAACAGAATAACTTATCGTGGATTGCCAAGCAGTAGATATTTCTTATATTTCTTTTAACGATTCACTTCTCTTGAAATGGGCTCTCAACTCGAGAATTGAGTGGTATGCATTACCTTCGTTTATGATAATATGAATAATTGTTAACATCATTATTTCTATAAACAATAAAAATGATACGACTGCGATTATTATTGTTGTTATAAAAATATTTATTGTTGATCTGAATTTTTAGTTGTAATATATTAGACAGGAATGTGTTTTAAAACTGTTTTAATAAATAAAGTTAAAACTATTATTAATATTTAATCGTTAAATAAATTCCTATAAGATCAAGAAATAATGTGTAAATTATTATTAATTAAAAGCAGCTATTTAACGAATTTAAAAAGCGAAACACTACAATCATACAAATATACTTGTTAGAAAATAATCAAAGAGGTAAATGTCATGCATAATTAGATACATAAACAAAGATTTTAGCATTGTTTCGATATTAAATAGTTCAAATAAGCAGCATTAACATCGTTTAAACTAATATTTGTTATGTATTTAATTTAATGTGTTGCTCAACGATATTGTTTTGAGGTGGGTCAAATTTGTACTTTATCCCTATGTCCCATTTCGCCCGGGGCAGCTACAAAGCTTCAGGGTTCAAATTTAGTTGGGTGGCTTAACATTAACGTTGTTTAGGATTAGTTTCACATATGTATGATTTATATTTCAAGTGCATTTAAATAAGCTCCTCTAAGATGCAGAGACTTGATACATAATACTCGTACAGCGAACACGATAATAATCTCAATCAAGATTATTACGTGCCTCCCTCTTGTGTTGTGTATTATAGTCAATGACTGAACTGGGTCACATGGTACCTTTAGTACTGGAGTTGGAAAATTTTACTGCGGTTTATCATCTTCCCTCGTTACTGTGTAGAAGACATTAATCTACCTTACTAGAACTGCGAAAACTTTATCACATTACCCTTGTTATACACCTACGCTGGCATTCCTTTATGAATAACTTTTAAAATTTATTTTCCATTCGTTTCGCAGCCCAATTAAGTAATTAACAATTTTGTTTTGAATGCTTGCTTTTCTAAGCAATATTATTTCATTAGTGAAACGTCTTAATTACAGCTCATATAATTGTCCTTGTAACCAATTCTGCTAAGCCATTTCATTATCACCAGTCAATTTGGCAACCGCTCGATCGGACGTGCCATAAATTTCTAACAACTAAGGCTGTGGACTTCATAGATCATTAACCACACTAAACCAGTTTGTTCATAGTAAATTTATTACCAGAACAGGTTTGATTGAACGGAAATGTAAAGGGAGGGAAAAATGAATTGAAACTTTTTGAACTTAGAGACATTCTTATTTTCAGGGGTGGCCGCGGTTGCTGGAGTATTTATACTTTTGGGAGTGGGAATGGTCGTAGGATGTTTAATATTGATATTGGAGCACCTTTTTTATAAATATACATTGCCGATATTACGCCACCAACCGAAAGGAACAATATGGAGAAGTAGGAACATAATGTTTTTTAGTCAGGTTAGTGGGGTTTTATGGGATATGTTTTCAAATATAAATGCAAATTGCTCACAACTGCGACTTTATGAATTCGTATGCTGTTATAAATAACTTGTTTACATTTTAAATGGGTGCATTTTGTTTCAGAAATTGTACCGGTTCATAAATTGTGTCGAGTTGGTGTCTCCGCATCATGCAGCTCGAGAGCTTGTAAACACCATCCGTCAAGGGCATTTCACCTCGCTGTTCCAAAAGAGCGTCAAAAGGGTAATGGTATAATTTTATTCCTTAATCTTTATCATCCAATTATTATCAATCACGATAGTGTAGGGATCTGGTTTAAAATTCGAGGTATTTTTTGTGATAGAATTGAATACTCAAGGCAGAAAGTAATTATTTTTAATAAAAATGTATTTTTATATAAGTCAAATTGCAATAGGAAAGCCGTTTGTTTCAGAAGGAACACGAACAACGCAGACGAAGAAAAAGCAAAGCTCAATTTTTTGAAATGATTCAAGAAATCAGAAGGTGAGCCTTTCATTTTACTTTTCCATCGTGATATAAGTATATTTGTTTAAAATTTAATATGAAAATAAATTCACGATGAATATTTTATTTGATAGCATTGCTCACCGGGTATGCAGCTAAAAAGTGTATAAACTAAATTTATTTTGATAACATGAGATACGTGAATTAATTATTTATTGTTAAATTACAATGATAGAATTTTTTTTTCTATCAGAGTTCAACAAGGTCGAGATCATTCACTGGATTCGATTAAAGAAAATGTCGCAATAGAAACCTCAGAGGTATCCGAAGAAATGACGGAGTCAAAGTTCTTATCGCCTTCGCCCGATGTTTCTAGCCGGTCACCTCGCCAAAGTAGGTCACCCCGACAACTTCGGTCCCCTAGAAGTCGAAGAAAAAGATCTAGTCTCGCTGGACTCAACGTTCGACGTTTCAGTACAGATTCAGTTCTCGGTTCAGATTCTGCTTCAATATACGAAAAGACAAGTCTCAATATAGGTAGGAGATTGAGTCGTGACGTCAGTTTTTTAACTAGTTCTCCTCCGGATATTAATACAAGATTGAGATCGCCCTCTCCAATGGTACGACGAGCTGAAGGTTCTTCCACTAGGTCTTATCAAGATGTTTCCGAAAAGAATCACAACTATCTAACAATAGATGTTCCAAGTCATCGCGCGAGTATAGAAATTATGGTTTCTCAGGAAAGTGAAACCATACCTCCGGCACCACCTTACCCTCGTGTATCTCCTACGGGAGCCAAATCCGAACTGTCAATACTGTCTGAAGAGGAATTATTAAGACTGTGGCGAAGTTCAGACCGAGAAGTGAAGGAAGCGTTATTAGCTGCGCTCCAAGAAAAAAGAGCAAATTTGGACCCCAAACAAGATCCGGGCTGAGCGGTTTAATAAAGCGCGTTACGGAAAAGAAATAAATTTTTTGGAAATCACTTCGTATTCCTTATTGTTGCAGCTCGTCACGTGGTGAATAATAAGGAGTGTAGTTACGCGACCGCACGGAGTAGTTGAGCTGTGCCTTTCTTAAATTGTTTGATGCGGATACATCGAACTGATGTTAGTTTAACGATCGGTGTTCATTTTAGTGTCTTGTTGTTATTGTATTGGGGGTGCTGCCTTACATTTAATATTTATTTAACTATAAATCGGCATCAAATAATTTAATAAAAGTGCGATGATTTTAAAATAATTACGTCCAGTATGTTTTTAAGAAACGATGTATGAATATTTATGTGTGTAAAATTTTGTATAAAATATATTAATTAAAATTTTAAGTGTGCATTGAGTACGTTATTGGCTATGACCATATTTAAAGTGCTTTATCCTACTATTAGTGTAGATTGCATTATACCGAGTTATGTTGTAATGCAAAATTAATGATAAATAAACGTGTCTATTCGAAACGACTTATTATTCAGAAATGAATTAAAATATTATATTAGATATCATAGAAATATGACGATTGAAATATATTATATCAAATTATGCATTGATAAAAATGCGTTTTATGCTTAATTTGTTGGTGTTATAACTACTTGAATTATTTATTATTTATTTATTTATTTTTACATACATAGATTCCTTACAGCTATTTGTATTACAATATTTATAATTAACTTTAACAAAACAATACGCCAATAAAAAGGAATACCAATAATAAGACAATTAATGTGACAGTAGTTTTACATTAATTATTATAACAATGATAAAGTGGAAATTTTTTTTTTTTTTTTGACATGATATACAAAAAAGAGGAAAACGTTATTATTATTATTATTCATTTATTTGCATTTATCACATTGTATTAGGATACGTGCTATCAAAGCTTTTATTTAGTCAGTTTATTTTCTCATATGTGTATCGATACCACCTAAAATATTATTTGTAATTTATGTATTATGTAGAGTGCCGATGTACATCTTTTACAAACAGCACACATAATGCTTTTTGACATCATTTGAGATAATAATGTCTGCATTTTTTTATTTATGAAGTATTTTATAAAATTATAGAATTTCTGCAATTTTAACAATTTTGAGTTTTGAACAAGACATTTCTATTTATATTTATGTACTTTACTAAATATTGCACTATGGATAAATAAATTGAGTTTTTATTCCGTTTTGAGGTAATAAACTATATTATTATGTACTCGCATAGAAATAAATATAATGAAATATTTTTTTGATAATAAATATCATAAAAATGGTCAAAAATACTGCCACATTACCTTATAGGAGTAGGTTATATAAGTTAACCTTAACATAGGATTGCACCCTAGACTAGAAATATTCCTTTATAGTTATCAATGTCTTATGCTAGCTATCTTCAAATCTTATGAGCAAAACTATTTAATACTCTTTATTATTTTTCCACATTGCTTAGTTAAAAATAAATTTGAGCAGTTCTGGATTTCTATGGTTGGTTTATTCTCGAATTTTGGACCAAAATAAAATTATTTATTAAATTATATGGCTCGTAAAGATCTATTGGATGTGATTCATCTAGTGATATTAATGTCTTATGCATTTCTCTTATAAAATATTGTACATTAGATATTTAGAATTAGAAAATAATAGGAATTGATAGAAAACAATCGTAATTAGCTAATTGTCAGATATTCTAATCAAAATCGAGTAAATTTTAGCTCTAACTATGAGTTTTATAGTAATAAAAACAATGAATTTTGTATTTTAGTAAACAGTCCAAAAATAGAGAATTGTTTGTTCCAACGTAGACGAAGTTTGCATTTGTTTTGTAAAAGAAATAAACTTTATTACAACGCAGCATTGAGATAATATTACTTCGTATGGAGCAGACACCACGAACAAAATCTGTGCGCCAAGCGCGGCGGCGCGGGGCGCGCGAATGACGGCTAGACAGTCATAGATTATGCGATGTCACTGACTCACCGCTATAGAGGCGACACTTTGTTTCATTCTGTCTAAGTATTTTATTGGGTGCCACTCCTTACATGCACGTTGACTTGAAATTTTCTTTGTACTTACTTAATATTTATTTTAGGTATAAACTGACTTTACTACGCGGGGCTAACAATATCTGGCATATAATATAGGATGATGTAAATAGTGACGTCATATGGAATAACTTAATTTTTTTCGGGTTTTAGGTTCAGTCAGGGCTATGGGAAGTTTCATTCCTTACAAATTGAGCCTTTTTTAGAAAAAAAATAAGAGCCGTGTAATTTTGTACAAAATGTTTATTTAGTTCATCATCCTCAGAACATGTTCCCGGCTCAGAAATTGCTTGTATTGTTTTTTTTTCAGTACTATTGTAGCACACCTTCGGCTAAAATAAATATAACATAATGTTAGTGATGGCTAAAATAATATTTTATTTGTTATACAAATCCGTAAAATTTTATTATTATTACTAACATCAATACAAGGAACAGCAGACTTCTTTAGAAAACGCCTTCCCGCTTTTGTGGTATATTTATCCTCATCGCGAAAATGCAATGAACAGACGCAAGTTCTATCGGATGGTAACCAGGTTTCTTCACTGCGGTTGTTTGGGACAAATTTTACCCATTTTTCCCTTTCTTCACGGCCCAGACATGGAAACCTTGAATAGAAAAAATATTAATTACTTATCTCTGAACTAGCTGGCTGGCTACGCCCGTGGCTTCACCCGTGGTTCATATTTCGCAATAAAAAGTAGCCTATGTTCTTTCTCAGGGTCTAAAGATTGTCTGTGCCAAATTTCATCAAAATCGGTCCAGTAGTTTATGAGCCTATTAATTACAATCAAACAAACAAACAAAATTTTCCTCTTTATAATATTAGTGCAGATAAATAAATAATAATTCAATTATACGTTCAAGTCAGTAGCTTGTACAATATCAATTAAAAACTTGATTAAAATCAATTAACAAAAAAAAATTGGTGATTAAGTAATTGATTTTCATATTTCATGATTTCACCTTTTTTCAATTAACAACCAGTCTATGCTTTTCTAAATATGTAAAATTATTATTTTATACTATAAAAATATACGCCAGCAAATATTACTAACAACTTATTTCATGCCCAATGTCATATCTTAAATTTTTAATCTATGACAAAT
>CAJQZM010023477.1:0-22710 GCA_907164665.1 Colias nastes | reverse complement strand
TATAAATATAAGGAATTAAAAGAATACAACTATATTGCATACTATATAATAGATACGTATAAATATATTATAATAATAATGTCTTTCGGCTTTGTTTCCGTTATATACAACGCAACTAAGGTTTTCCGACGAATTCGTTAATCAAATGTTTTTTATATTTATGCTTAAAAGAATTTTTAGACATTGACTCACGTAGCGGCGGCGGTAGATTATTCCAACACTTAGTTGCGTTGTATGCAAAGCTGCCTCTAAAGGCGGTTGTATGGTATCTGGGCATAACCATCATGTATGTTGATGCTCTTGTGAAGTGTGAGCCATCACCTACCCACCTAAGTTTATTATAAAGGTATTTTGGTATCTGTGACGTCACCACCTCAAAAAGCATCACAGCAAAGTGAAGGCGCCTGCGTCTTTCCATATTGAGGGTTTTTGCCTGGATTAGATATGGCGTAACATGTTCTCTTGGCGGTATGTCCCAGCAGAACCGAGCACACGCATTTTGAACCCGCTGTATGGCATTCTTGGTCCTTGCTAGCAATATTGCACCGTACATAGTATCTCCGAAGTTAAATTTCGAGAGAACTAGTGCCTCACAGAGCCTTATACGTAAGGGTGTGGTGATATAGTTTCTGATGCGATACAGTAGCTTTAACCTATAGAAACAGTTCGATATAGTTGTGTGGAAGTGCTTTTCGAATCTGAGGTTCTCATCAAATACAAATCCAAGATTACGAGCTTCTACGACACGATCTATAGTTTGCCCTTCAATTTTTAATGTTAAATCGTATCCAATCACTTTTTCGACCATCCTCGGTGTCCCTAAAACCATAAATTTGGTCTTTGTAGGATTAAGGACAAGTGAGTTTTTCTCCGACCACTTTGATATGCGCATCAGGTCCGAGTTTAGCTCAGCAATAGCATCAGGAGTTCGGGACGGATGGAATGAGATGTATAATTGAATATCATCCGCATAAAGATGGTATCGACTATACATTATCTCGCTGGTGATATCGGAGGTATATAGTATAAAGAGAAGTGGGCCCAAAATGGAGCCCTGTGGGACTCCCCTAGTTACCACCCTTTGCTGAGAATACACGACCGACCCGTCCTCCTTACGAAGCGCTACTGTTTGTGTACGATTGCTGAGATAGCTACTGAACCAACTGACCGTTTCCTTGCTTAACCCGTAAAACGACATCTTAGATAAAAGTAAAGGTATATTGATGGTGTCGAAGGCTCTAGTGTAGTCAAGAAAGACAATAGCAGTGCTCATGCCCGAATCTTGCGCGGTCAAAACGTTATCAACAACTTCGGTCAATGCAGAGACAGTACTTCGACCTTTCCTAAACCCAGACTGTAGGTCTGAAAGTAATCCATTCTGCTCCAAGTACTGAGTTAGTTGGCCGTGCACTATCCTCTCGATAACTTTTGACAGACAAGGGAGAATGCTGATTGGCCTCAGGTCTTTTGAGGTCGCTGGATTTTCTTTTTTTGCTATTGGCTGGACTAGTGCTCTTTTCCAAAGTTCAGGAAATGTATTTGTTTTAAATGATGAATTTATTATGTGCGTTATGGCTGGGAGCGTTTTGGAAACTGTGAGGTTTAGCATGTCAAGAGATATGTCATCCACTCCTACCGCTTGTGATTTTAAAGTTTGTAATGCCTTGAGAACAGTGTTTTCGGTTACAGGTTTAAGCGTGAACGAAGCGTCGCCATGTCGGTGAAATTCAAAGTAAGTAAGGCTTGAAAGTGCAGGTTGACTGTTTCCAGGAACTTTGAGAAAATCATCATTTAGTTTATTAGGATCGTTAAAGTGAGATGGTAGGTTATTGTCTCGTTTAGGCTTAATAACAACTTGTTGCTTGATATGTTTCCATAGTTTTGGAGGATTATTGATATTATTGTTTACGTAAGTATCAAAGTACGATTGCTTTTCTTTATGCAAGGCGGTGCTAACTAGTTTTTTTAGGTCTTTGTAATATTCTATATATTTTGTATCTTTGCTTCTTCGGGCTGCAACCTGTGCTTCGTCTCGAGATTTCATCATCATTTGGATATTATATGTAACCCAAGGTAAGACCTTTCGTTTCAGGTGCTTTTGTTTCTTAGGGGCGTAATAATCAAAAATAATTTGAATGTATGCAGTAAGAATGTTCACCATCTCGTCAACATCTTTCATTTCCAAAACTGTTTGCCATCTTACTTCTTCCAATGTAGCATCAAGACTTTCCATGTCAATGTCCTTGAGCGATCTGTAAGTTATCCATTTCGGAATATATTTATCTTTAGGTACATCTAATATACAGGATACAAAGGCATGGCTGCTCAGGGCGCTGATGTGATTAACAGACACGTGCGATGCTGGAATATTGGTGCAAATCAAATCTAATAATGTCTCAGTTCTATCCGTGAAATGAGTTGGCTCGGATATAAGCTGATTAAGATTCATCACGTTCAAAAAACTTTCTAATTTGGTACAATAGGCATGTTGCCTGTTTAAAAGATTTATGTTGAAATCACCCAAGATTACTAAATTATCGGACCAAACGAAGGAGCCCAAGGATTCCATAATGGCATCCAAGAAAAGCTGGACGTCAAGCCAAGGCGGCCTATACGCTGTACCTATCACGATTATTTTACCGTGAACTGTGGTCTTTATCCACATCTGCTCGACTTGCATGGATACTGGATGTTGCAACGTTTTAACCACCATACCCTCCCTCACATAGAACCCAACACCGCCCCCGCGGTTGCGAATGGATCTCGAGCGCGGTATGTGCCGCAGCTTATAACCGGGGACTTGTGGCGCGCGACCGTCTTCGCCCTCACGAAGCCAGGTCTCATTGACCGCCAGTATGTCCACCCGAAGACGGTTCAGTGCGACGACAAATTCATCATGTCGGGTTCCTAGAGAGCAAGGATTGATAAAACCAACCTTTAATTTATTTTTAGTGTTGAAGACAAATAGTAAAATTTGTATAAACATAGGTAATTAGATATACATATAACCACATATAAGTATATAATACATAAATTATACAATAAACAATAAGCAGACACACGCACAAATACATACATATTTATGTGGGAAAAATTCATAGCAATACGAAGAGTGATTTTTATGAGATAATATGAAACCACGAGTCGTGTGCAACGAGTATTGACGATCAGTTGAAATAAAATATATATTTTAGTATTTCCATTATATATATATTTCGTCATTATGATATTCAAATAAAAAGGAAAAAAATCATAAAAACTACAATTAATAGATTTTAAACGATCTAGTTTCTTAATAAAAATTACATTACACAATAAAGTTTTATAACATTCGCCGTGCATTGTCGCATTGTCGCCACACAATGTCATTTTCGTACTAATGTACAACCAACAACTTTTTCTAAAACTAATTAAGTTTAAAAGATATACATACAATATTAAAATACAATTATATAATACTTTATTTACTAGTAAACAATAGATACTATCCCTAATTAACAAATATACAGCCAAACATACGTGAATAATTATTTTTATATAATACGACCGTAAAATTCCCGAAATTAATGTCTTACAATATGATATTTTTATGTTCACATGCCTATACAATAGACAATGAATGAGTATAGCAACAGTTATTTCGTTATATTTTTTACAGCTGTTAGAAAATAGAAACATAACAATATGACATAACAATATTTCAATCTTATAACAACAACGATCTAATAATTTATAAAAATCATTTGGGACGTCTAGGCCAGAAAAAGTGCTGTATAATATATTATATACATTTGTGGTTAAATTACAAATATAAATCCCGTATAATTTGAAAAAACACATGCAAGTTACATTATTCTTATGAAATGAATATTTATTAGAAATGCAAACACTAGATGAGACGTTAACACTAGAAAATGGTTGTTTAACAGTTTTTATAACACAATAAGTAGATTTAAAAATTGATGCGACATTTTGCAAACCTAACCACGACGAAAAATTTTACTTATGTCTTCTTCGCAACGGATACGATGGGAGCTAGCTTTCGGATCGCGCCTAACGAATATTCGGCCCTCTTTAGACCACACATATCGCCAGCTCTCAGCGGCAGCCCTCTCGCGGGCGAGGTGAAACAGCCTGCTATGGTACTTGGACAAGTGTTCATTCACATAAAACCGCCGCGCAGCCCCACCGATGCCCGTGCCAGCAGTGTCGGCGCCGCGCCGCACGCGCGCCGCGCTCAGGAACTCGTCGCGTACGCGGCGGCGCGTGAGCCGAACGGCGATGGTGCGGGGGCGCGCGGGGCTCACAGCTCCGTCCGTGCTGGACTCCTGCCTGCTTTGCTGTCTACCCATACGATGCGCGCTCACAATATCACGTTCATCGAGATCGAAACTGAGTTTGTTTGCGAGTGACATAACAATATGGGTGAGATTCTCGCCGTTTTCTTCCGGGACTCCTGATATACAGACGTCGTTTAAAAGCTGTTGTTGCTCCGCATCATTGAGACGCTTTTGCAGCTGATCGACGGTATCAATAATTTCGGAACTGATTGCTGGAGGGGATTGCAATTCAATTGGATTCTCCTCAAGTTTACTCACACGCTCTTCGATACAATCCAGTCGTTTGCCAAGTTCAGAGATAACAGAGAATATTCCGGCCAGTTCTGATCTGAATTTGGAGATTTCCGCCCTCAAAAGCTTAATATCTTGTCCCAAAGGGGAAGAAGGTCCTGCTTCCTGTATACTATCTGAGACAGGGGCCTGCAAGTCTTGCGATGGGGTCATAACATCGTCGCTTGTCTTTTTCAATTTATTTTTACAAGTCTTGCATACATATTTCCCATTTGAAGCGGAATTAGGGCTTAGGTTAATACATTGTTTATGCATCACAACGTTGCATTTTGTACACCTCACGCCATCTATGTTTCCACAGAATTTACCGCAGGCCCCGCATCGATTAGTCATTGTATAAGGTGTGTTGCCTTGCCGTTAGATGGCAGTATGATTAAAATAGGCAGTTAAATTATATTTTACTTCAATATCAATAATTGAGCACGATATTCCACTTAGTAATTAATAATTTTTATATTGCGAGGATTTATATAAATTCCTTAAATTCTATATGCAGGAAAACACAGCACAATTTTGTAGTCACTTTACAACAACTATCGAAGGTACTTCGTAAATACAGCTGATCGATCAGCTGTTAACTTTGTTATTTTATTGATCTTTACACGAAACACTTCACTTGCATAACAATGTCTAGTTTAAATGGTTTGAAGAAACATTGAACTAATCACTTTTTACATCAAATTATACACTTTATGAATTTAAAAAGAAATAAAATATACAGAGACACTTCAGACTTCTGCCCAGTCAGGGTTGCCACTTGGTAGGATATAGGAAAAAATGATTTAGTTACAACTTGTAGATAATTTTATGGCCTTTCAACTTTTCCTTGAAAGTTTTTCTCTAACATGTACTGTTTTTGAGATTTAAGCGAAAAATGAAAAAATGGACCCATTCCCCCCCTCCCCGCACTCCGGGGCTCCTCCTAGTGTCCCGGGGTTTTAGTATGTTTATTACCTAGGGACTCTTGACATGTTTCCGAAGAAACATCTTACGTTACTAACTCACGCACTCTAGACCCCCCTTGGAGGGACTCATTCAATGGACTAAGTGTTGTCCACCTTGCAAATGAAAATTCTCCTAAGAACCATTGAGTTACATGTACTACGTACGTAATAATACCTCAATGCTAAGAACAAATAAAATATTTAACAAATATAATATAAGCAATATTAATGAAACAAAAACAGCAACATTACTGCAAAGTCTCTGAAATACTAATTGAACATCGTGTCATTATTTATAAATGGCCATCTGCCACTTGGGACCAGCTTTACACCGCAGTAATGTTAATTGAAGTCAATTATTTACCGACTTCAATATTAAACCTTTTATGGTTGAGGTTGGAGGTGTGGCTTGAAGGCATGCTATACAATAGCTTTACCGCGGCAGTCCCCGAGTGCCACACGTCTTTTTTTTATGTAGTGTATACCTTATTCCATTTATTTAGATATTTATTAAAATAATTCCAATTAATATACTTTTTGACCTTCTGAGAGTTTATAATAGAATAAACACATATTTTTCAGCAACTATATTAATTTAAATAATAATCTACAATCTTTTTAAAATAAAATTACTCTTTTATTTTATATCCAGAAACCTCACTACCAAGAAGTACAAGCCCTCAGCTAAAAATACTTCCTGTACTAAGAAATATGTTTCAAAAACCAATATATTTGGAAACATTTTTATCACAATATACCTAACCACGGAATGGAAAGCCGTACTCTATTTTGGCATGTCCTCTCAGTTAACATTCGTACGCATTTTATTTGAATATTTTTGTATATTTATTTCCGTACTGTATTTTCCAACCCCAATATTTTCCATTATACGTTTTTTATTCGCTTCGCGGTTACTAAGTCAAAATATCATAACATTTTTTAGAGAAATCCTAACAGGAAAGGAGTGTTATATTTGTATTTTGTTAAAAAATCTAAAAATGTATAGAGTTATCTAACTTTTATTCTTCTTAAATCGTTAATCGTTAACTTAAATTGTTTATCTTTACCCACTAAACGTGTTTTTCTTCCTTTTCTTAAAAATTCTAGCCTTAATTTTAATCTAAAAAAAAACGTGTGGCACTCGGGGACTGCCGCGGTAAAGCTATTGCATAGCATGCCTTCAAGCCACACCTCCGAGCCCGTCGGAGTGGGGAGCGTGAGGTTTTTTTCGTTACGGAATTTCTCGATTCGGTCCCCGCGCTCAAGGCCCGCGACAGAAGCTATGCAATAGCTTAAAAACTTTCTCAAATATAAAACTGATATCATCCATCATCACGAACTGTCCTTTCTAAAATGTCAATACCTTTATAAAATTTTCTATATAATTATGTTTTCTAAAAATATTATATTTTGCTGTATTTCACAAAACTCCGTCATAAATCCATGATGAGATACATCAATGCTTTAGTTTACGACCATTTTACGAGTGATGCCAATCTTTCTGCGTATTGGTTATATGTAAATTTCAGATTTTAGTGTTATGCACGTCCACTTCGTTTAGAATAGTTGTGCGTGACACGACAAATTAATGCCACAAAAGTTTGAAAAAAAAAACAACTTGAAACAACTCTCACAACTACGACACAAAGTTTAATAAGTAGGCAATAGTTTAGAAAGGATAATTAAAACAACGCAAAGTCTAAAAATTCACAGGTCAATCATAATTGTATTGTATTGTATTGTTTTATCCTGAAAAAGAATTATTCATTTGTATTCGTCGAGCTGCACTGTTGACCGCTAAATCATCCAGTTAGGAAGAATCCATATTACGGAAGGTTTCATTTTGCATTTTTATACAAATAAGTACCTCATTACTTATGCACACTATTAGTAAACTGGCTTTTGTATCATAAGTTGACAAATTGATTCATCCACCATGAGTCATAAGAATGCTTGCAAATATTACTAAAAAGCCACAGCCTTTTTTTATAATACACTAGCTGTTCCCCGCGGTTTTACCCGCAGTGCTTCGCTCCTGTTTGTCTTAGCGTGATGATGTATGATAGCCTTCCTCGATAAATGGGCTATCTAACACCGAAAGAATTTTTCAAATCGGACCAGTAGTTCCCGAGATTAGCGCGTTCAAACAAACAAACAAACAAACAATCAAACAAACAAACAAACTCTTCAGCTTTATAATATTAGTATAGATTTACTCGTTTTATTTGGAATAAGATAATTTTTAATACTTCTTATAAGGTACTACTAATATTAAGTACTTGTTTTAAGGTAACAAGATACTAACAAATATATGGATATTGCAATTATCTGAAATAAATCAATTAAATAAATTAATAAATAAACATCGTTAATGAGACTGAAATGTTGATCAATAACGACAATGACCTGATAAAAAGGTTAATGTGCTCAAAATCTATTCGCTATATTCCGAGAAAGTATGAGAACAAAAACATAAATATCCTATTGAATAATTTATAAATCCTTTTAAGAATTCTTCAAGATGGAAAAAGGTACAAGAAATAAATACCTCTAGTCGATATTTACTAAAATTCACTCAGTCGACTTGATCTGTTCACTAAAAGGTTTAAATATCACTACATAGTATAAAACAAAGTCGCTTTCTCTATCCCTATTTCCCTATGTCCCTTTGTATGCTTAAATCTTTAAAACTACGCAACAGATTTTGATGCGGTTTTTTTTAATAGATAGAGTGATTCAAGAGGAAGGTTTTAGTATATAATTTATTAGGTTTTAGACAAAGCGGGCGAAGCCGCGGGCGGTAAGCTAGTATTTCGATATATTTAAATCATAACAAAGAACAAAAGACAAAAACACGTGAACGGTCATAACGCTCCGAATCATTCCATTCTCGCTGGAGACTAAGCAATAAAACGATACGATCAAATAACATCGGTTCCTATGGTATATCTGAATTTTATTCGAATCTGTGTGTGTTCAACCATTTTAATAATTCGCTTCAATTAGTTCGCATTTATGAGCAAGTTCGCATTTATGAGCAAGTTCGCATTTATTAGCAAGTTCGCAGTTTTCCTCGTTACCGTTTCGAAGAACTGAAGTGGGCAATCTGGTTATTTCATCCTCTGCGGGAACGTAATAGTTTTAGCATATTGAACGATGTCGATTGCAGCCAAGTGGGCTTTAGTTGCTTCGAGATAGCTATTTATTAATTTAAATGTAACTTTCAATTCTGATATAGTTTTTACATTCTGGAAACGTGTGACGTCATAAATGTGGCTATGCAGTTTCCTGAGGATTGATAATAGTTTTATTTTAGCATACTGTATCACTACTAAACATTGATATTTTGTCTTCTGGATTTGGTTATAGCGACACTGGTATAACCAACCCCAATTTCGACATTTTTCATTTTTATGTTGTATGTAAACAAAACTGTACAACGCAGGCGAAGCCGCGGGCGGAAAGCTAGCATATAATATTTCATATTCGAGTGATTATAATTTGAAATTTAATTTAATTTCGTAAGCGTGCTTCACATTATTATAAAGCCTCGAAATTTAAAAGAAAGTTGCACCAAAAGCATGTAATTAATTTCTATACACTACAAACCAGAAAACTTACCTAAATCCAGCAATGCCCAGGAAATTTCCATCACTCACGAATAAGATCAAACAATTTTAAATGCAAAGCGCCTTTGAATAACCTCAATTTAAGTTGGAGTGTTGATTTTAATTTACTCCAAGAACTGTGTAAACATCGAATTAGTTTAACAAGTCAATTTCCTGTGTACTGACATATAATTATGGGAACTTTTGTTGCTACGACAGGGGAAGTTTGTTTTGCAAGTGTTTTCTTGGGATTTGCGATATTTGATTTGTTGTGACATCAGTCGACTGGTATTTGCCCAGTTGGTGAACTAGTATAGACTGAAGATGCTGATGATGATACAACTGTGAACTTATTGTTATAGGATCTGCTTCTAGAATGCAATGGAGTTTAATGAAGAAATGTTGAAATTGGCACAGAGTCGGATTAAATGTTAGCGTTGCCTTGTAAAGTGTTTATCGCCGTTAATTTTAACATTACACGTTTTAATATTTCATATACCTAAAGTTAATTATTTATTTATTACCTTAAAAATTGGCCTAAAACTGAGTATGTATATTTTATGTACGCATTGAGATTCTTGCATCATAATATTTGCAATAGAAACCAAGTTAACTTGATAGTTAGACGAAGTAAAATGAAACATTGTAATTATCGTAATATAACTGACAGTGGACTGACATCGAACTTAATTATGAAACGTTCAATCACGTTCAATGGTCTAATTTGGACACAGAGTGACATAGTTTCTGTTAATTTTGTGTATTTCTGTGTTCCAGCAAATATTTCCAATAATATTTCCCTCGAGGAAAAATTAGTGCACCCTCACGTTCGTATTCATCAAACGTGTCATATATTTCTTTAAATCCATACTTTATATTATAAATGCGAAAGTAACTCTGTCTGTCTGTCTGTTACTCAATCACGCCTTAACTACTGAAACAATTTGCTTGAAATTTGGTATAGAGATATTTTGATACCCGAGAAAGGACATAGGCTACTTTTTACCCCGGGACATAGGATAGGTTTTATCACGGAAATCCCACGGGAACGGGAACTATGCGGGGTTTTTCTTTGACTGCGCGGGCGAAGCCGCGGGCGGAAAACTAGTTATCTATAAGAGAATATTCTATTTTATACTTTCTTAAATATAACTCCATCTTTAACTTGTTTTACAAAAAAAGTCAGTGTGGTGTATTTTTAGGGTTATTTTATTTGAGAATGTTTATTCATGTATTTCTCGATTTTAAATGTTTGGACGGATTGAGACGTACACGTTATTTTTGAATTTGAAATTCGTACATGATTGACTCGAGAATTATATTGCATGCTAGTTAAAGTTTGGAGTCGTATTTTTTACTTATAAATTATTGGCTTATCTTTTAATCTTTTATCGAATTTCACAATTTTTCACAATATTCTGCGTCTTAACATTGAAAAATAATGTCTTGTTTATTGATGTATTCCTATTTTATCCAAAATAGTAAATATTTTCCCTAATGACAGCGGATATCAATACAACTCCAATATTTACTAAGAAACATTCGCAACTTTTCCATTAGGTACGACCAAAGATTAGGAAAGATTGTGTAAGCCGAAAGTTTCTCTCCTATTTTCATGTTGGCTTATGAATCTTGGTAATTTAGTTCGGTATTATCTAAACTAATATTAAAAAGCGTATAATTATGAGCTGCAAACTTTTAGAAGTAGGAAGTAAAGTGTTAGTACGGATCTAATAAAAATTATTCATTTTGAAAAAGACCTTTGAACAGTTTTTATATTAACATTTCTCAATTTCATACAGCGAGCATGGTCAAAATAACAATTGTAAAATTTAAATTGCCTTTAATACTATATTGTACTTATACTTACTTTTATACTTGCCTAAATAGGGGGAGAAAATACTATAACATATTCAACAAAATTAAATCATTTCAGTTTTGAACTAGCGGTTGCTGATTGTTGTTTAATTTGACCATTCGAAAGTACTTCAGAAAGTTGTTTAAACCGAGTTGAATGTTTTAGTTTAACATAGTTTTATTTTAACAACTTTAACACAATTAATAAGTATTGTTAACATAGCTTTTATATTTTAACTAGATTCCCTTATACATGTTTCTCTGCGATTTCTATCTACTTATTATTTAGGACTACAAGAACATCGGTCAATCCTTTTTGGAAGAGTCTTGTTAAAATTATGTTATTGTGTTCTTTAATAATTCTTATTCAAAAATATAAAATAATTTTGACATGTTAATTATTAATTCATAAAGCTGAAGACTGAAGAGTCTGTTTGCTTGAACGCGTAAATCTCAGGACCTATTGATCCGATTTAAAAAATTATTTCAGTGTTAGATATCCCATTTATCGAGGAATATAAAAAAAAGGCTATAGGTTATAAATCATCACGCTGAGACCAACAGGAGCGGAGCAATACGGGAAAAGCCACGGGCAAAGCTAGTATTACATGAGGGTGAATGAAATAAAGTTTTAGTTAAATATACATTCCTCGTTAAATTTGGCGCTTTACAATTTCTACTAGCCGTTAATTGGAACAACATTAAAGCAAATTTCGTGTTGTATGTATGGCAGATTTTAATTGGATTTTCTTTCTTCGATGTACAAGTAGTTAACATTTTGAGTGACAGCTGTGTTATGTTCATTATGTATTTTATTTAATTGCTTTCGTTGAATATTCTCCATTTTGGATGGGAAATTTGATTAAATGAAATAAGGAAATGTTAAAACATTAAAACGTTTGAACGTAGTATGCGTGTGTGTAGTGTGAAAAAATAATCTACCTATATATTATAAAGCTGAAGAGTTTGTTTGTTTGTTTGAACGCGCTAATCTCGGGAACTACTGGTCCGATTTGAAAAATTATTTCGGTGCATTTATTGAGGAAGGCTATAGGCTATATATTATCATCACGCTAAGACCAACAGGAGCGGAGCACTGCGGGTAAAAGCGCGGACCGGAGTTAGTATGTACTATGTAAAAATATGTTCATCCATGTCGGAAATACACAAAGATTTATTCTTTTTGATAATTCATTAATCATATTTTTGACGTGACAACGTCTTATAATTCGATAAAGCCGGCTGCACGCACGAAAAAACATGACTCATGCGGCGTTACCTCGCTCTGAGGCGTTCCATGTAAGGCTTGAAGTGCAAGCGAGAGCGCGGAACGAGCGACAAAGAAGCACAATCGGACGTTGTCACGTTCAACTATCGTCAGTAAACCGACTTACAGACATCGAGATAGTATGTACTACGTACTAGAGAGGCGATCGCTACTACACTCTCTTTAACACGAGCTAGAGGCAAGAATCACAAGTCTCTTTAGTCTGTGCCGGACTGTGCCCCCCGCTTGCCGCGTCAACACGTGTTATTGCTCTGTTCAAAATGCCTTCGTGTGTGCTAAGATATTGTTTTAACAGTTCCCATAATACAAACAAAGCCCGAGGAGTGACTTTTCACCAGTAAGTTTCCTTATTATGAGTAAGTAATGCATTTTACTAATATTGTTATCATTTTGCGAAAAATCACCACGCGTTCTGCGTTTCGCGCCATTTTTCATAGACTAACAGCACAGACGTGACACTATCGATGAGTCTGTTAAAAAAATGTAACTGGATTTTTTTAACTATGTATATATACAATATATACTAGGAAAGATTACCGTGTTGTAGTACCTAAATATTTATACTTTTACCCGACTACGCAAAGTAAAACGGTAGGTTATATTAAGTAATATTTATTTATTTACCTATTTTTATTTATTAAAAAAATGTTCATCAACAGTTGTTCCAATAGGATTTATAAATTATTATGCACAATTCGCGGATTAAAAAAATGCGACCCAATTTCTATATTCGCGACTAAACATTTTTTTTATTCGCGGATTTAATAAGTACATACATAATAATAAAATTATTCCAATAGGTATCTTACCCAATATCCTTGTCAAATGGACTAATAAGAAAGTAAAATAGATCTTATTACAAGTTTACCTAAAGTACATAATATTATGTTCTTAAATGATATCGCCGAGGCCTTTGACACAAGCCGCCTTTGTCGCAAGCCGCCTCTGCGGCGATTGATGTTTTTGAGAATGTAAATAAACAGAATGGAAGCAACCTTATAACTCAATAAATAAAGTATATTACACGCTTTATATTAGCTTCACCTGTATGTTTGTAACCGACTTCTTTGGGCGCGATTTTGACCCACTTTAAACGGCCAGATTTCGTTCAAACTTTGTAGATTTATTGAGGACCGATGACAATACACTAATTTGATAAAATAAATAATAGTTAAAAAAAAATAAAAAACACGCTTTTTATAGAAAACCGACCTAAAAGCGTGTTTTTTAGTTTTTTTAAACTATTATTATTATTTTTAAATGTAGTTCCGTTTATAGTAAAAGCCGCTTTGCGTATTTATTGTTTCGTCTTTCACATTCGTTACAAAAATTGTGATCGAGTAAGGGGGCGTCCATAAATTACGTGAGGTGTTTTTTTTAATTTTCTGCCGCTCCCTCCCCCCCTGGTGAGATGTCGTGAGATTTTATTCAACCCCCTCCCCCATCCTCGAATCTCACGTGAGATTTTTCAAAATGTGAGTTTCTTATACGTAAACGCCATCAACATTGAATCATCGTATCCATTTAATTAGGGCTATTATAAACCAATACTCCAAAATTCGATTACATCATGAAGCAAAAACTGATAAAACTATTGATTACTACACAAAACGACAAAAGCTTACTAAATTGATATTATTTAAAGGAAATTAAAATACATAGTTTAATATAAAATCCTCTATTTATTAATTCCCTAGTATCAGTACCACCAGATAGTACCGAGTAAACAGATTGCACAATGTGTCGCATCTGCACGCATTGCTTAATCTTTGAACTTGAAGCCACGCCTCGCTCGTTCCACACGTACCCCACCACATCGGCCGCGCGCAATGTTTTTGTTTGGAATAACCTCTCTAGTGTACATATATCTCGATGCTTACAGACAATCAATTTTTTATTTATTTACAGGTTGTAAATCTGCGGACAATTCGATTTCCGGAGAAGACTTATTAATACACAACACCACTTTTGTTATGCCAGGATACTGACTGTAAACGCATATCATAGAAACCGTTGAAATATGAATTATTACTCAAAATTCAAAAGGTGCGAAATCAGATTTTTTTTATTTACAGTGTGTGAATCTACAAATCGATTGCTGGAGAAAATTATCAAAAAAATGCTCTATTATGACCAAAATATGTGGAAAATATGTCATGGAAACGTTTGAAATGTTCTTCAAGTTAAGACATTTTAACCACAAAGGAGGAAATTCAATATCTCACCAATGTTAAAAAGCAATAATTCACAAATCCCAGCGATGAAGCAACAAATTGAGTTTGATACAAAGTAGCGAAATTTAACACGTCATAAAAAAGTAAAATGGCGCCCCATTTTTATTCTACACAGTGAATAAAATGTTTAGTTACGGTGATCTTAAAATTTTACACCTGCGTTTGTTTTAATATTGGATCGGGTTCGTATTTATTGTATTTTCAATTAAAGTTGCGAGAAATATCTATAGGGATAAAAAAGAGCATATGTGCCGAGCACACGTGAAGTATCAAGTAAAACTTCTTTGGGCAAGATTCAAAGATACCAAAATCGTCGCCTTACTCCATGACGTGACGGTATTGTCATGACGCGACCTTAAAATTTTACTCTCAACGAACCTAAAGAAGTTTCATTTCAAAAATAAATCTCCAAATGGGTTGCTGACCCGTGAGCGTAAAACCTGAAAACGGCTCGACCAATTCTGCTTTTTTTTGCGCTTTTTTTTTCGCTTTTCCATGACGTGCGGTATTGCCATGACGCGACCGACATTTTACTCAATATTTTTCACTTCATTTGCAGTTTAATTTCTCTCCATATAATATTATTATCAGGAACAAATTGTTAGCATTTGATTTCAACAACTATTGGTATATTATTAAACACTAACTATATTCACTATCTACGTTTATTTAAGCCTCGTGGGACTTTGTTTAAATATGCGGAGTTTCCAGTTGGGAACTATTTATTCAAATAGTTTGACTAGGTATCACCTTTTCAAGTATTTTTAAGCTATTGCATAGCTTTTATCTCAGACTGAGCGCGGCGACCGAATGTAAAAATTCCGTAACGAAAAAACCTAACACCCCCCCCTCCAACCGGCACAGCGATGCGATGCTATGCAATAGCTTTACCGCGACAGTCCTCGAGTGCCACACGTATTTTTTTTGTGTTTTATTTTACGGAACCCTAAATACCTGTAATTTGAGATGGAATAAGCATGTCAAATCTAAGAACCCAAATTAATAATTCATCATCATCAGCTTTCCTACTACATGCAGGCTTCAAAATATGGGCCATGATCCACCACGCTGGCCGAGTGCGGGTTGGCAGATGCACATCATCGTCGGACTTTTCAGTTCAGCGGTGAACTTCTTTCTTGATCATACTCTTCACCGATTGAAGCCCAGGTAATATCGACTTGAGTGATCGCAGCCAACTGGTCGCGGTGGCCCAGGATGATGGAACTAAGTCCTATTCTAACGTGAGGTCAGTTGGGAGGGGGGTGCCGCAAGGGTCAATTCTGGGACCGTTACTATTTATTCTATATGCCGGAGATATAGGGGACTGTATAAAAAACTGCAGATACCATATGTATGCGGATGACATACAGCTCTACATATCATTTCCACCCAACGAAATACAGACAGCTTTGAAAAATCTAGGGGCCGATTTGGATAGGATAGTGAAATGGTCTGAAAATAATACACTGATTCTCAATCCAGACAAGACCAAATATCTTATTATGGGAACAAAAAAACAAATTGAGAAGCTTGAAAAACAGCAAAACATAGAAGTGTCAATTAAGGGTACGGTCCTGCAACGTGTTAATGAAGCCCGCAATCTAGGAATTATATTTGACGAAGGTTTGAGGTTTGAAAAGCATGTGAACAAAACAATTTCAAATTGTTTTTATCGTCTTAAGGTCCTATATCGTCTGAAGCGTTATATAAATTCTGAAGTAAAGGTCAGATTATGTGAAACATTAATTCTCTCAAAATTTGATTATGGAGATACTGTATACGGTCCTCGTTTACTTAAAAGAACTAAGAATGCTATTCAGCGGGTTCAAAATGCATGTGCTCGATTTTGCTGGAACATACCTTCTAGGCATCATATATCACCTTATCTTAATAAAGCCAAAATATTAAACATGGAAAATCGACGGCACATGCATTTTGCCACCTTACTATTTGGGATAGTAAAGTCTACTAAACCTGAGTATCTCCATGATAAAATAATTTGGGGGCGTAATATAAACAGCAGATATAATACTAGGGCAACTCCGTACATAATGTATTTTCAAAAATTTCATACAAACGCATTCAGAGGCAGTTTTAAGTACAATGCAACTAAATGTTGGAACAACCTGCCTCCCCCTTATCGCAACATTCAATCTGTGACTAATTTTAAAAATAAATATAAAAATTATCTAATCATAAGGCAGGTAGGCCAGCTTTAGTTGCATGGTAACTAAATGTTTCGCATTGTTTGATCTCCTTACAACCTAGTCAATATATATGTAGTAAAGTTACTATAATTCTATAACATACAAATTATAATGTAATTATGTATATTGTATATTTATGTAATATGTTTTCTTTTTTTAAATATATTAATTATTTATGTATACCTTTTGCTTTCTCCAAACTATATAAATATATTATGTAAAAAATTTACACTGTGCCTTTGACTGTCGAGGAGGGCCCACTGAAAACCGGTGCTGCGATGCCTCTGCATCACAGAATATCACCGAGTGGTTTCCTTTTTTAATGTTTGATGCTGCACAGACCCTATGTGTTTAGGTTTAATTAGTATTTAATATAATTTTCTGTTTTCTTCGCATCCAAACTTTATTGTATCTTACTATTCTCAATTTTTTCCTGTGTGGCAAGACATTAAAATAAATGTATTTTCTTTCTTTCTTTCTTTCTTCTCTTTCTTATTATGTGCTGATTAATAACAACAACAACAGTAAATACTATAAATTTATTTTGAGATTCTGTGTCTGTCTATAATTAAAACCCCGATAAAATGATCGAAGTCTTAAGTTTTATCCACGGAGCAACACCTCTATATTGATAAACTTAAACTACGGGATTATATCAATAATCCGTGATGTATACTAGTTAGCAAAAGTGTTTAATTATTCACAAATTACCTTGCACCAATATTTACCCGATTAAAGATTTCAGGGCCAATGCATTAATAATGACAAACTCGCTTTCGTTTTAAGCCTGATTCCCACGGCATGTTTGCTTCACAAGCATTGGCAAACGACAAGCGCTTGTCGACATCGGTCGCGATTTGAACTGAGCGTTCCCACGGCATGTGTGCGTATGGCAAGCACTGGCAAGCACGGTGGACGGTCATTCCTACTAATACCTAATATAAATTCTCGAATTTTGCATGATAGAAATTATCGTACAATCAGCGTACGATAATACTATGCTATCGTACATCGTACGTAGGCACAAAATTATTTTATTTATTTATTTAAATTCTTTATTTAACACACACAAAAAAATAAACACAAAAATAAAAAGAACAAAAAAGAAGATCATAACATGTTAAATAGGCGGCCTTATCGCTATAAGCGATCTCTGCCAGGCAACCTTTGGATAGGATTTGTCATACGAATTAAAATTAGATGGGTGGTGTTTGATTTAAAAGGAGAAAAAAAAAAAAATAAAAATATGTACATATACAATATATATAAAAATAGATACCTAATAATAAATAAATAAGTAAAAACAATATAAATATTGATATCAATACTATAAATACATGCTATAAATACACATACATACATAATATATACTTACATACATACATATCATACATGATACATAATACATAACTATGTATAAATAAAAATATTACAGCTCGTTGAAGAGATGACGTATTTGTACGATAATTATCGTACGGTTCCGAACAATGACGCGCTACAGACGGCAAGCCCCGACGGACGTCGACCAACGCCGTCGCACCGCGCCAAGCGCGCACCTTTGATCTTACCGACTTCCGATGGATAGCACAAGCGTCGGCAAACATCGGCAAACAATCACAAGCGCACCGATTCCCATGGCATGTGGTATGGTGTGGCGCGGTCGGGTTTGTGAAGCAAACATGTCGTGGGAATCAGGCTTTAGACACAATTCAAGAGCTCTATAAATCTAGACCGTAACATCTAGGGTTGCCCCTTGTTACTTTTTAATCAAGTACTGAATTAGCTATGTTTATTTTCTTTAGGGTTGAGACTATTGTTAATTTATTAAATTGTTAATTATGCTTTTGTTCGGTTCTAAACATATTGTTGAGATTGACAATGGTATTCTTCGTATATTTCTATTGATCAAGGTATAATAATAAGTAATTTAATAGAGGTAATCGACCGGGTGAAGCAAGGTCTTAGAGTATATTTGGGATTAATTCGTGTTATATTTTATGATAACTGGGTATTGTTTAATATAATATAGTAATTGTTTTAGTCGCCTTTAATTGAATTTTAAATGCATTTGAATAAAAAAAAAAGTACATTAAAATAAACGTAATAATCATTAATCCTAACCCGAATTTACTTTACGCACATTTTTCAAAGAAAGAAAGAAACATATTATATCAATCCTTATAGGTATTTCATAATTTTACTCATATTTACATCAAACATTCTTCTAACCTGTATTTACTTATATTTATGATAAAATAACGTTAAAAATACCACAAATCCAAGCAAATGAATTTTCAATTACGCGATGACCTTGCCCCATGTAATTATGAAGCGGCAGCCCTAATGATTGCGCGCACGAAGCAGACGTTGAGAGCCCTACAGTGGAGGGGCCCATTCGGGTCAGAACCGGGTCTATCTAGCAAAAACTTCATTAACTTTAATGAATGTGACGTATTGACTATTGACCAATGGTATAATTAATAGCTTGAGACACTGATCATTTTCTTGTGGAAATTTCGCGTTAAACTTATTTATAATTTAAACGTTTTAGAACCAATAAGATTAAATATTTTTTTATTGTATAAATTAATTATGATATGAACAAATATAATCAGTCTTGTTACCTACAATTTATAAATAACTAGCCGCTCGCCCCGGCTCCGCCCGGGTTGACCCGGCATAAAAACACCATAAAATATAGCCAAACATAAATATATCCATGTTCATCAAGGATAATGGAGGATTGTAATTTGTAATGTTAAAAGAATTTCTTTAATAGGTCCAGTAGTTTCGGAGCCTATTCAATTCAAACAATCAAATCTTTCCTCTTTATAATATTAGTGACAGACAGACAGAAGACAATAATCAATTTTATATCTACTAAGTGATTATTGCGGCTATGTTGTTTAATTTCGTGTAGTAAATGACATTTTTGTAAGTTAATTTATTGAACGTTATCAACACAAATGAAAATATAATTGAAACAAAAATTATTATCTGAAAGCTACCATAAATTAAATTTTATATTTTGAAATTTACTAGCATCCTCGTGTGACAGGTTATTTTATCTTTATGCAATAATTAACAATTTATTATTATATTGAATCTACTGTAGAATATTAATATACACGTCATTTAGTAACAATTTATTATAGTAGGTACTTCATTTTATTGATAAAAAATATTTTTAAGTACCTAGCACATTATTCTATTTACTGGCATTCTTTTGTAACAGACTACTAAAAAAATAAACTACTACTTCATTTTCTAATTGAAATGGAAAAAAAATGTATTTTATAAACTTAAATGAAAGTACCTACATGTAAAATTATAAGCATCTACCTTTTTACTGAAGAAGAACGAAAGTATAACAAATCAATCTATTTACCTACAACTCCACAAGTACAGTCACAACCAAAAACTAGTACATATTGCCCAGTACAATTTCCCCTCAATTCCAACGGAAATTGATCACGTGACCTTTGATCTACGGTCGGACTTGCGGTCACGTCTGTACGCGGCTTTCATAAATTTTAACTGCCTCAGCCAATAACAATAGGCCAATTTACAAACTTCTGAACCAGCTTTATGCTGTTATAAAGCTTGAGGATGTATAGAATACACGTATTAAAGATAAAATACAAATTTCATGATATTATAAGCTAAAATATAAATGAAATAAAACTATATTGGCTGTTTGTTTGATTTTTTGGGTTACGTCAAAATTTTCAAGTCTTACGAAAAATATTTTTAGTTTTAATAAAACGATAAGACGGGATAAAATCAAGTAAATAATACACATTACTTTGGTCACGTAAACCATAACAAATTCAATTGTTTTACATTTACAGTAAGTAATCTTTATATTATATTTTATACTTATTAGGTATTCATCGCATATTGTTATTTAACTCAAGTCCTACATAAGAAATAATACCTACGTCATACATTCCCTAAAATCATCAACAAACATCCCGAATTGGTAGAAGCTTCGAGAAATCCAAAATTAAAAGTGATTCATTTCCAAATGACAGCTATCGGTAAAGAAAATGAGAAATGGTGTGGATTATGTCGAAACAGGAGCAAAAAATTAGCCGTTCGAAAAGGAATGACCTCACCCTTTTAGGTTTAAGTGCTTTTCAGCTATTTTTTCTAGAAAGCGAGCCTTTTGATAGGTATATCAGCGATCTTTGCATAGTTCACGTTACATCCTTTTAGTGAGTACGTAGCGAGGAAAATGGTGCTTTTATACGCGCATTTTTAGCGTAAGTAGGATTATCTGGGTAATTATTTTGTATAATGCGGATCTATCTATTCTTAGACTGTGTTCGTCTTTCGCTACATATTCGTGCGAAGCCACGTTGTTAGTGTGTATTTAATATCTAAGCATAGGTATAAAATGTTCAAAAGATTATGAAAGAATAAAAAAAAAGACGTGTGGCACTCGGGGACTGCCGCGGTAAAGCTATTGCATAGCATGCCTTCAAGCCACACCTCCGAGCCCGTCGGAGTGGGGAGCGTGAGGTTTTTTCGTTACGGAATTTCTCGATTCGGTCCCCGCGCTCAAGGCCCGCGATAGAAGCTATGCAATAGCTTAAAAATAAAAAAACGTATGGCACTCGGGGACTGCCGCGGTAAAGCTATTGCATAGCATGCCTTCAAGCCACACCTCCGCCCGTCGGAGTGGGGAGCGTGAGGTTTTTTCGTTACGGAATTTCTAGATTCGGTCCCCGCGCTCAAGGCCTGCGATAGAAGCTATGCAATAGCTTAAAAAACAATACTTAATCACAAATTTAATTTTTATTGCTATTTACTTAGGTATTTAATTTCTAAATTATACTTTTTTCCTCACTCATAATTAATCGGTTGTAATAGAAATTTTGCGCAAATGTTTTTTTTTAATGACGTATCCTGTATAGTTAACCTAGTCTTTAGAGCCAGACTTAATCTGGTTATATTCTGATCTGAGGGGTGACTGTAATAGATTAATGCACTATTATTTCCAGTGTGAGAAAGACTTTTATTTGTTTATTTATTTTTATTTTATAATTATACAGCATTACAGTAAATAACATTTCTTAATGTATTAATACAGAATTATGAGCCAGTTAAGATTACAAAACAAGGTACTTACAGCTAGATACCACAGTATTACAATATTATATTGTAATACTGTGTAGATACTTTGAGTCTCTATATGACTCTGTTATTTTTACATTGGAATTAATATTTATTATAATGATAACCCCCTGACAGCTTCGACACTGTCACCTCATAAAATCTACTTAAATAACAAAGACCTTACACGGGATTGAATATAACCCCACTCCACATAATAACAAGCTAATATCAATATTCTGTAAATTAGCTCGCTTTACACAGAACAATAATCATAATCAAACGTTCGATTGAAATACCGAATTACGAGTCAAATTTAACAAGCGAAACGATAATCAATGTTAGAACTGATTGGCTGATAGGCTTTCTGTAAACATATAGGGAATTATCAGTTTGATACCTATAATTGATAGGTATTAGGATGATTAGTTTGTAAAAGCTGTTATGAATGTATTTTTCGCATGATCGTAATTATTCAATTGGCAAATCTTGCAAAAATTGAGGCAAATCTTAAAGATCATCAACATGCTAATGTCATCCACATGATGACATTTTAAAGTTGAATTATGTACTAAGTTAATTTAAAATTACAGGATATTAAATATTCTCAATATCATCCTTTTAACTATTTTTTTCGCAGTGTACAATCAATGTTTGTACGCCTAACAGTTCATTTAAATATATAATCAAATCACTGGATCATTTCAGCTTTAATAAGAATAATATTGTAATTATATTATATGGGGACAGTTTAAATATAAATAATAAGGATATTCATGTAGGATTTAAAAAAATGTTAGATATTAGTAGTAAGACTAAATGT
>CAJQZM010023475.1:0-13826 GCA_907164665.1 Colias nastes | reverse complement strand
TACTACAAAATGCCGACCGTTTGTAAACGGCCAGATTATATACAATTAGCCTGCGACATATCAATATCTTAAATGTTTTACATTTCCTATAGCTATTTAGGAAATGTATAGATTTCCTAGGAAATGTGTATAAAATAATTTATTTCACACATTTCCGTGCGATTTTAGGAATTATATACATTTCCTAGGAATTGTATACAATGACGGATTACATACATTTCCGGTAACATATATAAAAACATAGCGGCCCGCTCCGGCTTCGCACGGGTAAATAATATATAGCCGGGCGGCCGGCCGGTACCGCCGCAAACGCTACGTCCCGCAATTTTTAAATCTGTAATATCTTCGAAAATATTCACTTAAATCATACGGTGTAAAGGGCCATATAGATCTATATTAAATGAACAATGTATTCAAGGTATTTAATTGGTTAAGGATTAATGCTGTATTGGTTAAAATCGCTTTGAAAATTAGCCATTATTTGTCGTAAAAAGTAAATGACAAAAAAAAGTTATTGTGGGTTATCCATAAGAGATAGACATATACCATCACGGACTTTTCTGTAGACCTTTTCAATGTGTATAATACTTAGTACATTATTTTGATAAAACTCGTAGGGTTCAGCCTGCGTTTGCAATGTAAGCGGAAAACATGTAATTTTTTACGACATCACATTAGAAACCTCAAAAATAGCAGTACTTCTCCACTATTTAATGGATGTTATTATACATATAAACCTTCCTCTTGAATCACTCTATCTATTAAAAAAAACCGCATCAAAATCCGTTGCGTAGTTTCAAAGATTTAAGCGTACAAAGGGACATAGGGACAGAGAAAGCGACTTTGTTTTATACTATGTAGTGATATAATTCCATTGACTTTGAATACTCAAGAAATAATAAAGTTTGTGACTTCATACGACATTTCACCTAACTAAACCTATAATTAAATAAATTATTTTAATTGAATATAATTATTATCGATGCTCTCGCAAGGGATATCAGCGTGATATGTATGTATGCTGGTCCACCTACTACTATGACGATGATGTAACGAATTTCGGCCGAAGTTCGGTATTATGAACCGAATTTCGGCCGAATGACGAAATTCGGTTTAATGTGCCGAAATTCGGTTAAACCGAATGTGAAACGAACTTCGGCCCATCCCTAATAATTAGCGAAGATCTGCATGCGCATTATTAATTTTGGAGTACTGTAATTATTCTCTAGCTGTCAACAAAATATAATAATTAATAACTATTGTTTTTGTAATTAAAATTTTATTCATAGTATGATTTAATTTGTCCCACAGTAATTTGAATGGTGAATCGCAGAAATACTTAGCCCAGAAAGGGAAAATGAAAGAAAATAATAATTGAGGTATAATTTAAATTTCAAACGATATTTATTCTCTATTATTATTAATTTCTCGTAATAAAGCCTTATCGCAACCTTATCGCTACTTGGACTAGATCCTAGCTATACATAAATTTTGGTAAGTTATAATGAAAATCGTTGCAGTTGCTAAGAAGAGATAATACGCTTTTATGTTTGTTTGAAATATTCGTATCTAGAAATTGATCTAGAATATTTCGTACTGACATTATTTTATTACAAACATTCGGGTTTATATTATAAACAGACGGCCGTAAATAGCAGTTGGAAAATGCTATTCGATCGTCATAATTCAATCGTCACTGAATTTATAAAAAATGCAAAATTAAAAGAAAGTGGTACGGACTCAATCATTAAGAGCAAGCTTAGAGCGAGGCTTAGAGCAAGAGAGATTAAGACAACAAGTTTTCCATACAAACGTACTCCCCTGTTTCCTCCCTGGATTGCCACTAGAGCAATATGTAAACTCTATGTAAATTATAATGAAAATAAATGAATATATGAATATGAATATATTTTCTACTATTAATCTATGGTAACTTTAGCCATGCTCCTACGTTTTCCATATGAATGTTTCAAAACGTAAGAAATAGGACATATTTTTCGTTATGTTCCGTCTTCCATAAAACTAATTTTTGAACATTATATAAAAAAAAGCAAAAAGTAGGAACATAGCCTATACTTTTCTCTACTAAATTATGAAAAAAGTAATTAAATCGGTCTAGTATTGGAGGAGGAAACAGGCGACTACGGACGTCGAATTTGCGTAATAATTTTCCTAGGTATTATCGGCCGAGCTGCAGTTGTCCCTGTCACGCTCTACGGGTGAGGCTTGAGGCATAGCGCGACAGCAATAGATAATAGGAAAACCTAATTTTGAATTCTGTCACTCGTTTTGTTGGCTCAAATGCTCAATGCTCATATGAAGTCATAATTCGAAACACATTGAGGCTTGTGTAATTTCGCATTTAGTTCAAATTTAATTACTAGTTAATTTATTTAAATTAAGTATACTTTTATAATTAACCAATACATACTTTTATAATAGGAGTTGGATAATAAATAATTGAATTATAAATAATTCTAATACGAATTTTCTTTTATCATACACCCTTTATGTTTCCTTGAAAACTAATACTTGCTCGAAGGATATAAGTATAACGAGGACACAAGATTTAAAAATTATGTTAAAGAATCTCGAATTCATTCATAGATTATCTCTGCACCCGCCGCGCTGGTTCTACAACACATAAGTTTCAACCTCCTGAATCCTGATTATGCATAAAACGTGAGAGTGCATTGAAATACATAAACAAATGTTTGTACACTTCATACACCACCACTACCAAGTCTAGGTGCATTATATAAAACTTTTATAAATAACTTAAGTAATAATTTTATAATAGTTCTCTACATTGTTGACACTCTTGCATAAATTCCTCTATTTTCTGTTGAATACCATGGAAAATAAGGATATAATATATAAAATAAGGATAAGGATTGCGAAGGAAGGCGTTGCCCGTTGGTGATCGCTTAATATATCAGTCGACCCACCATCTCCCGTTAATGTGTATATAATTTAAAGAAACTCGTGTATTGGCCATTGAGATATACATATGGAGACGACACCGCCTACATCACTTATGTTCCGCTCAACATACGCCATATGGCGTAACTGCACGCTCATTTTTTATTTGTTTTAAAGTGAAACGCATCAAATATGCCTTCGTGTGTGTTACGATATTGCACAAATAATACAAATAATACGGAAAAGTGCAAAGGAATAACTTTCATCGGTAAGTACCTAACTATAGTCGGATTTTTAATTAGACAAAGTAAACTGACAGCAGCTAATGTCATTTTGTAAAATAATGTTGCCATATTTAAAGTAATAGTGAGGAATTCAGTTCTCATTCAATCAGATGAATGAACAATAAGTGTGAATAGTTCATCATTTCAAACTATAAAATAACATTATTTCTAATTATAATATATAAAGCTATATAAGATATAAGTTACTAGTAGAATGTAATTATAATCATTTTATTTATTTTTATTTTTACGATGTTTACGTTACTGTTTTTGTAATTTTTTCGTTAATTGTAACTTATTACGTTGTGTTTGTTGTCATTGTTGTGTTTATTTGGTGTTATATTGTTACACACTAAATATTCACTAGACGATCTATTCAATTTCATTCATTCCCGATTTTCAATCATTCACTTTGTGACAACGCTATTTTTATTTCATCAAAAAGTCAAAAACTGACAACACAGTAAACGTCAGTTTACTTTGTCTAATTAAAAATCCGAATAGAAAAGCGCGGGAAACTTCGAAGTTGGAGGGAGTGTCTCTAAAGCTAAATTAATTTTTAATTACTTTTTCGTAGTCAGAGGTGTTAAATTTGTAAATATTACTTGTATTTATTATATATATTTGTAAATCTATATTGTTTTGTGTATATATTGGTAAGTTTTCTTATTTATTTATATTAGTATGTAATAATCCTCGTAGGAGGTTCGGGCGGGAAAATGAATGATCCTCCCGATCCTTTTGCAGAGGAGTTAGATTTACGGTCAGGTCCTCTTGTGGCAAGCTATGTCACCTTAGAAGCTCACAATGATAGTTTGCTAATAGATCCTGAATTAAATAGAAAAAGGCGGCGTAAAAAAAATATGAATGAAAGTGAAATAAATATTAGTAATGATGCTTCTTCCACAATACCAATTGTAGCAGAAATATCAAACTCGATTCCACCTACCCCTACAGATATTATTCGTTCCAATTACATACAAACAGATGCATATCCATACATAATCCATGTTCAGAGAATTGAAGGTTCTGCGGGAGATGGCTCCACATTACACCCTATAACTTTTGGAAATTTTTTAATGAAAAATAAAATTCAGAACATTGTTCCTGGCAGCATTAAGAGAATAGGGAGAAATAGATGTTCTGTTTCATTTTCAACCTTTTATGATGCAAATGCATTTTTAAATAATAGCAATCTAACAACGTTTAAACTTAAAGCTAAAATCCCAACATTTCACATAACAAGAATGGGTTTAGTTAGGGGTGTTCCAAGTGACTGGTCTCCAGAAGAAGTTATAGAAAATATATCTGTGCCTTCCGGCTGTGGAAAAATTATTAAAATTAGACGTATAAATTATAAAGTTAACATTGATGGTTCAAATGTTTGGAAGCCATCCCAATCTGTTATTTTAACTTTTGATGGTCAAGTTCTACCTAAAAAAATATTTATGTGTTATAATGCTTTACCAGTTGACTTGTATATTTTCCCAACAATTCAATGTTTCAACTGTTGCCGATATGGCCATACAAAAAACATATGTAGATCAAAACCTCGATGTTACAAATGTGGTCTAGATCATTCTGGTGGGACATGTACAGTTGAGGAAGATTGTGCTCAGTGTATTATATGTTCTGGCTCTCACTATGCTACAAATAAAGTCTGTCCTGAATTTAATAGACAAAGGAACATTAAAATGTCAATGGCTCAGCAGAATATATCATACGCTGATGCAAGTAAATTACATCCACAAATTTCAAAATCTTTTACAGACATATTACAGTCAACCCCAACTGTACATCTCCCATCAAATAAAGCAAATGTATTACAAGCTGACACTCTGAGGTCATCATATAAAAAGACAGTGGCCTTAAAACCACGAGCTCCACCTAAATCGAGTGTGGGATATGATAGAGCTTCTCATGAGGCTATCATCAAGGAATATCAGATCCCAGCTCCTGATAATGGTTGTGCAATTCAGCCAAGTTGTGATCAGTCCCCGAATAATGTCATTCTGAATTTATTATCGATTTTAATAGAAGCTTTACATCAAAATAACATAATAAAACCGTCCAACGTTGCTCAGTTAAACAGTGTTCTTAAAAATTTCGATAACAGTAATGCATTTAAATCCAGTAGAATTGTAGAAGAGTAATTCCTAGAAAAAAATGGATAATATAATATCTTGTACATAAATTTAAACCTTTGGCATTTGCCCTAAATGAAACATGGCTTGGGTTAAAACCGTATTTATCTCCGCTAGGAGTACTAGTGTTCTGTGGTATTTATCCTCAATATTTATTATTTACTATTTCCATTTTCCACGACTATTTCGCATTCCTGGCTGTCACTGTCACTGTCTACGTGAACTGTGCACGGGTGATGCACAGAGCAAAAATTCGATTTCATAACCACAATTTTATTAATCTTGTTATATTATGTATACGTCGTTGGAGCTCGTCAGCTTATTTTCGTAGTAGGTATGTAATAATTTAAAGCTGCAACAATATATTTGTATCTAGTAACAGTACGTCTAAGTATAATCTATTGTATATAAGTAAATTAATAAATAAGTTAGTAATATATATATATATAAATATTTCCTAACTCCTCTGACCTAAAACGTTAATCCTAAACTCCTCACCTTATTCTTAATACCGCGAATAGTTTCCTTACCTTTATACTTGACACTGGCAAATAGTTATATCTTCTTGCCATAACAAGAAAAAAAAAAAAAAAAAAAAAAAAATCCGAATATAGATATAAGATAATAATTTTTAAAACTTAGTTAGAGCAAAAAAATGGCGCACAGATTTTGTTCGTGGTGTCTCCTCCATACGTAGTAATATTATCTCAATGGTATTGGCTAACCAACCAAAGTAGTGGTAGGGCATTTTCAATGTCACACTTCTTGATGTCCCACATTTTGTACTTATAAGTAAGGTGTATCTTAAGCAATGGGTTCCAACTTTATTAGACTTTGAACAATTTTAATTGATAAAATGGTAGACCATGGCCTAAGTTCTCATTAGGTATCTTTGAATGCTTAATTCCTGACAATTTATAAAACATTTCTTTTGGAAATAGTTGTTCATGCGCAAAAGTCGTTAATAAAAAGAACGATTAGTTACATACGATGTGATTTTAAAAATATTTATTATTATTACCTACATGATGATGGTGATTAGCAAGGGTGGCAGTAATTTAGTTCTTTACTGCTGTTATAATTTTGTTTTTGAAGAATTATTGAACATAAATATATATGCATGACATGCATCAGTGTAATGAGTAACACGATTACACGAAGCAGGCAGTTTGATCATACTTCCATACCTTGAGTCCATCATTGTATTTCTTTTTCTGAGAATTCATTGAAAACCAAATACGACATACTGACATTATTTTTGCGAGCAGTAAACATAAAAAAAGTAGAAAGAAAAAATAAAACAACAAAAAACAATAAATTGTTCCCACATTTATTTAATAAAAATATAGATTATAACATTGATCAAAATATAAAATTTTATAGTTGCATAATTTACTTATAGAATATAATTAAATTATAAAATAATGTTATCGCCTTGTTATGTAAGTTATAAGACTAATTATTGCATTTTCCTTATTATTACTCCTTCCATATTTAGTTATTTCTCATTGATATTATATTTTTTAATTGATAATCTTACTTATTCTTTAATTCAGAGCAGCCATTATAAAGTTACCAACCGTAAAATTAAATACAAGTATGTACACAAAAATTTTGTAAAAAATTCTTTAAATTTTATCACATTTCAGCATAGTGAAATGGCAAGTATATATTAAAATAATTAAATCGCCCCCAAACCACCTACTTAAATACTATATTTAAAAATAAAGTGTTTTAATATGAAAAAGTGTAAATAAAACATGAAAATATAAATGCAAGCTATGTGAGGTCAGCCTTGACCACGATATTTTTGGACGGCTGTATACATTAGTCAAATATTGTGCTTAAAGGTAAAGTTTGAAATATTTCATATCACATTATTTAATTAAAGAAGAAATCGCCAAATTTATTCACATATCTTTTGCTGCAGCCTGAAAAAAAAAAAGGAAATAGCAATTAATATTATAGAAAAAATAGTTTTATAAGAGTGGTAGGCGCTATAAGAATTAATAGAAAACGGTCAGGTGATTTATTACATTATCTTATTATTATATTCAACTAGATTTCCGCCTGCGGCTTCGCCCGCGTTTTCAAAGAAAAACTCGCATAGTTCCCGTTCCCGTGGGATTTCCGGGATAAAACCTATCCTGTGTTAATCCAAGTTACCCTCTATATGTGTCCTAAATTTCATTGTAATCGGTTCAGTAGTATTTGCGTGAAAGAGTAACAAACACACACACATCCTCACAAACTCGCATTTATAATATTATAATTATTATAATATAGTGTAGGATATTATGAGTATTATATCAAGTTGTGTATAAGTATGATTCTCATGATTTTGGTATCATATTTTTTTTGAACCTGTTAAAATTATTGAACTAAAGAGTTGTTAGTAGGTAATAAAACCAATTTGGAAGAATATAAATATGTTTAATACGTAAGATAAATGAGTATAAAGCAATGACAATTTCCACTTTTGTACTTCTAACAGCGGTTATTACATATTTTTATGTAACTAACTAAACATTGCATCTGCTTATACTATCTGTTATATTAAACAATGAATTAAGAAAAAAAAAAGTATTTTATTTGACAGTTTTTTCATAAATAATGACAACAATATAGCAAGAAGATGAATAATGTTTTTTTTCTGTCTTGGACATAAATATTTGTGCTTTTAGTCTTAAGAATCAACCACTATGAACATAATATATTGTACTCATTATACATTGAATATACTGGAGACATGAGATGCTTTTTAGTGTTAGAAGGATAGATTTAAGACTAACCTTATAACATATTTTTTGTTTCATTTATAAAAACTAAGGTTACATAATGTATTTTAGTTTATAACAGAAAATACAGAAAACTGCTGAGTCATTAATCTATGTTTAATTCTTATATTTTGTAAACGGTGGTCTTAAATAAATACTGTGAAATTAAATCTAACCAAACCATTTCCCGATAAAATGTATATAAAGATTGATTTTCAATACTAGGTATCTGTTGTAACATTAAATAATTATAATAGGCTGAATTTTAAAATACATTCTACGTTCTTTATTATATCTTTCTGGTCATATCCTCAATCTATTCAACCGCTTTCTAATTTTCTAAACATAATTATTATACGTTTAGAATACATTTTAGCAACTTTTCTGAATTTTACTTTTAAGGTTGGAGGTTTCTCTTATACTTTTAAGACCATTTTTTTAATATGTACTATATGTTTATAATCTCGAAAATAAAAATACCTCCCACTTCAAAATACACAAATTCATTCATTTCTTTACCTTCTGCCACGCGGTGATGCCGTACGCGACTCCCGCTCCTAGCGCAAACATGACCAAATACGGTAGGAACTTGAGCGATGGCCCGTGTCGTTTGCGCATTAGTGTAGATATGAAGTTAAGCTTCCCGTCTGTGTAGGGTGGGTAGCGACCGCTAGAATTTTAATATTATATTAGAAATACAAAAAAAAAATTGTAGAAAAATTCATTGTATTGTTAAGTCTGATTAAAGATCCGACCAGACTTTCGGAGATACAGGACGAATTTTGAAAAATTTAAGACAATGCTGAGGAAAGTAAACAAATGTCGTTTATTTTGCATATTATGACTGGATATGGCTTACAGCTGTCACGTCTTTTTATCAGACCCTGCTATATGTATGGTACTCAATCGTGCATGGAAAGATTTTCTATTTAAAACTTGTACTTATATTAAGCTTTTAAATTTTTATATCCAGACATGATTTTGCTCATATATAGCATCCTCTATTTATGAGATATGTGAAAAAAAAACTACATATATCAATTTTTCTATTATTATGTTTGGCAAGAATACATCTAGAATTCTAACCTAACTTTTCACAATACCTCCAAGTTATCAGCACTCATATAACTTCCACTTACAAACCCAACCCACTTAACCAAAATACTCACGAAGCCAGTTTCTCCCCGATCGCCGCAAAGTCCTTAACCAGGCAACTCTTCTTGTGTGTGAACGTATCGAACGACGCCTTGCCGTGGTACGCGCCCATGCCGCTGTTACCCACACCGCCAAACGGTAGCGTGTCAACTGTGTGAGTTTTAGTTATATTTGTGAGTGAGTGGGAAGTGTGAGTTTTAGTAGCCAAGGATTGTATGTGGACTCAGAATTTAGAAATATTCGTGTTACGTATAAAAGTTATGTTTAGCTGATAATAGTAATGGCTCAAATTGTGTTGGGATAAAAAAAGAGGACGTTTTTCATAGCGTATGTAAAGCATAAGTGAGCAAAATGGCTCGCAGATTCCTTAGAAAATAAAAATAGTCATACAGTTTGACTAAGTGCTGTGGATACAATGTTTCATTATTTCTTGCTAGTTCTAATATGAGAGACATCTTGATTTGCCTTACCAGAACAGATAATTATTTTGACTGGGGATTGAACCCAGAAATTAACAAAGGGTTCAATATCATTAGACAAGCAGTATTATCTACTATAGGAATCTTATCAATAGTTTGTACACATGCATAAGAATCTTTGAAGAGTGTATAGCAACTACCAATAGCTATATTTGAGGAGATGCTTCAGTATAGCAAGTATAAATCATGGGCAGAATTAAAATATACATTATTAGACATTAACTTCATCTTTTTATTTGCTTTTAGAAAAATGAAATATATATTTAAAAGTGACATTTCACACGTCTTATGACTTATATGCGTGAAATGTCATATTGACAGTTCAGTGTTAATTATGGAATTTAGATTATCAATCATTTGCAATTGAAACATCTCCTTAAATATGTAGGAAAATAAAATTATAACTATTCTATATACTAAATACTTGTAGTACTACAGGCATTCCGAAGAAGATTATCAACAGATAGAGTGTACAAGCGTTATATACATGTTACTAATAGAGTTGTTTGAAGATTACACATTGCATTGATATAATTTATAATTTAATTCTTACTCGTGTATTAACTTTACCTGAGTATTATATACGTACAACGAATTTAAAACTTACTTCATTCATTATATTATTTCTTTGCGGTTTCTTTTAAAACAGTAGAAGTAATTACTTTAATTAATTTACTGTAGATCGCTTGTTTAAAACCATTATTTTAATAGTGATATAGAAGGGAGCTTTGTGCTTTTTTCATGCGCACATCTATTGAAATCTTTATAAGCCAATTATTTTTCACAACGTAAAATTTCGGTTATTTCCCAACCATCAAAGTTTTATATAAAATACCAATTATAAAGGCATGTATTTAAATTACTACGTTATTACTTAGTTTTTTTAATAAATAAATAAATCAAATTATAACGATCAATTTAGATTTGATCATCAGGTTTATTAAAAAAAGAGGTTTTTATTACGTTATAACCGTTTCCCATTTATTTTCCTTGTTCTGGTAACTGGTTGTTTGTGAGAAAAAAAAAAGATTCAATACATTGAACTGAATTTTAGACGCATTAATTTACACCTTCTAACCAAGTTCAAGGTTCAAGATAAACGTGGAAAATTTACAATTTTAGACATACAATAACTTTAAACAGCGCAAAGTCATTTCATTGTTGAACCAGTGATTTGATTTTATAATTAACCTTTCTTGTTTATTATTCGTAGTCTACAAACAATAAGCATTTCATATAAAATTACCATTCAAATTTGGAATTCAAATACACGCCTTTATTTTTAAATTCAAAAATTTACTCTATGGTTGGGAAACACTAGTCTATGGTACCAATTAGGTGCGTACCTCCCATTTGCATCATAGTATCATTTATGCACATTCCGCCGCTAGTTGTGTTATCGACAAAACTCGTTCGCACGTTGTCATTCGTCGTGAATAGGTACAGCACCAACGGCTTTTCTCTACAGCCATAAACAAACATAGACCACCACCGTTAATAATCATAGACTAGAGAGAGGGGCATTCGATTTTTAAAGAAGAATTCGAAATTTAAATTTGGAAAAGGGTAGAGAGGTTTATAAATTTTGCATGGAAAATAAGTATTTACAAATTTGAAATAGAAACACATAAACAACCAATATATACAGAAAAAAAATCCCTTCCAAAGCATCCATGACCGTATTAATCTGAACAAGCCACCAGTACCAATTTTTACCGCAACAATTGCACAACCAATCACGATTTGGAGTCAAATCTATTAAAAAATATCCACAATTAATTGGATACATTAATTTTTATCGAGGCCTATTAAATAATGTTTAACCGCGAGATTAAATAAATTTAACTTAAAGTCCTCCATACTCTGAAATATCGAATTTTCAAATTTTATTTTAACAACCAGGAATTATTTTATTTTAAAGCCGTTATAAACCAGTGCATGCATACTGCGTATCTCAATGGTTTTACATCTTTAGTATCAATATTATTAAAACTATTAACCTACTTTCAAGCATATCTCAATGCAATCAAAACATAATATGGATACAAACAAGCACATGATCTTGACTGGCTTTGACCTCTAAAACGTGATTTGTGTTGCTAATAAGTGTGATTATGACTAACACATACACATTACATATTCCTCCACCGAAACCTGTCACCTTCGAGCGAGCCATTGCTGCGCAACATCATATAATCCGTCTGTACTTTAACGTCCTGTTTATCTCATATGTTTTAATACGAATTCGACAATAGGTGTCAAATTTACTCATGAAATTATCACGTCTACATAAACAATTGAATTCGAACAAAACAAAAACAGGCTGTATAGACATTCCATAATTTGAAATTCGAACGTGAAAAAAAAAAACAAGGTATAAAGTACAGATAGCTTTGGCGCCAATTTTATGACGTCACGCGTCAAATCCCGCCCCGTCCTTACCGCCATAGAACATGATCGTATCGTTCACACAGAGACTGCCCGAACGGGTCTGCTCCGTAAACAGTTTATGGATGTTCTTTTGCTTGCTGAACAGGTATAAAACTAATGGATGCTCCCTGAAATGATCCACCGTTCATGTTTTGATACGAATGTTTGCGATGGTAACATTGGACTCCTAAAGGCTTATTACGTAGGTATCTACTATTACAATAACATTATTTATTACATTTACCTACTGTCACATTTACCTACTGTGTAAATGTACGATGGCGATAAGCGTAGAGATATACGGTAATTTATATGTATTAAACAATATTTTTCTTGGAAATAATACGAGTTTACTTCATTGTAAAAGATTTTAAAACGCAATTTAAATCTAATAAATACGAGCACTTTAGAAGTCCAAAATAGGTTTAACCGATTATGATTGGTGCTACCTCAACTTAACATAAAATAATAAACAAACAAAACACACAACTTTGAACAATAAAATAACAAACTTATTGGATTAAAATCACACAAAACTTTCCCCTAAAGACTTTCTCCCATCTAGTTGTGGAGAAAAGATTTTATGAATCATAATGAAATGAAAAGGAAATTGCTCCGAAAAATTGTTTTTATCTTCTAGCGTTTTATTAAAATATTTTATATTCATAAAATATATTCATAAAATCTTTTCATTGAACAAATTTCACCTTAAACGAACAACACAAAGTCGAAAAAAATTAAGATCAAAAAATTTTTTATTAGATTAAATTTTCCACCCACGAGGGAATTATTCTATAAATTAATAAAATCTACACCTTTAATACCATTAAAACAAAAGCACAAAATTAAAAGCAGTGATTCTTTACATTTTGTGCCGTAACAAGATTGTTTCAAAAGTGAGATGTCGTCAAAACGGACACTGATACCAAATAATCTACTTATTAAAATTAAAAATTAGACTATGAATAATAGTGTTATATTATTATATTATAATGACCCCAGCAAATTCAAAATGTTTCTCGAATGTTATGAATCCCAATGCTGAAGCCGTTAAGCGCCAATATTTTAGGCCAATGTATGACTTTGTATGACATTGAAATTTGCCCTTAATATCTACAGATTTATTTATTTAATCAGATAATGAAATTAATTACATATTATACGATTTATATATCAATTATAGATTAGGGATTAGACTGGTCTATAAATAATTCTGTAGATGTACTATAGATAGACTTACCTAGCGTTTATGAATTTGATTGCTTCGTAGGCGTTTTCTATTGGCACTATTGGTAGGATAGGGCCAAATATTTCGTCCTCCATGATTTTATCGTTAGCGGAGACATTAGTGAGTATTGTGGGTGATACGTATCTTTCCTGTGGGTCACTTTTACCACCGATAGCCACTTTGTCTTTGCTGGCATCCAGTAATGATTGGATGCGACTGGAATAGAAAATTGTTTTTGGTTTATCTTCACATTTTATGAGAAAAAATGGAATATCTGTCTATCATATTAGAATAATGGTGTATTATTGTTGCTATTATGGGATATAATGTATTTCTGGTTATCCGTAATAGGTTTTAGTTAACTGATTTTTATGGAATATTCTGGATAATTTGGAAGGCAGGGCAAG
>CAJQZM010023474.1:0-13670 GCA_907164665.1 Colias nastes | reverse complement strand
TTTTTTTTTTTTTTTTTTTTTCTCTTTATTTAAGGAGCTTAGTCGAGAGTCGATTATGTCGCTCCGTATGTCCTCAAAAACATTAAATTAGCTCTGATTTAAATACACATTACCTAGCTTATATAGTTGTCTGGCATTGTCCGACATCGGAAATGCCAGACAGCTATTACAAAATCCAACCTTAGTTAAATAGTCATCTGGTAGGCCTCTTTTTCGTTCAGTTTGGTTCCGGACACACTCCATCAAGACATGGTAAACATCCTCAACCACTCCACACTGTGTACAATTCATTGTATTCGATTTACGCATAAGATATTTAAAATGATTCAATGGAATGTGCCCGGAGCGAAGACGTAAAGCAATCACAATTTCAGGTCTTTTAAAATCACATTTACAGATCCAAGGACATCTTAAAGGTTCCGACTGCATGGTTCTATACCAGATACCCTTCTCTCTAGATCTACGATCAAAGTAATCTTTCCACAAATTCTGAATCGTTCCTTGTAGGTATGGTAGATACTCTGTAAAGAAAGGTATAATATTCAAAACCATGCCGTCAGAAGCACCTAATCTCGCTAATTCATCCGCCTTATCGTTGCCTATAATGTTCGTATGAGATGGAATCCACTGCAAAATGACTTCTCTTTTACTTAATTGAAATTTATAGATTATTTTCAAACCCTCATAGGCTGCAGGGAGACCTCTTGCTGAAGAGGTGCATTGAGCCAAGTGGTATAAGGCACTCTTTGAATCAGTATATATAACTGTTTTTTTAGTATTAAGAGAGTAGACATAGGACAGGGCTTCAACAATGGCGAGTAACTCTAGATGCATGGTTGAAATATTAACATTATCTATCACAGCTATTCTAAATTTCATAAACTCTGAAGTCTGTTCATCATAAAAGGCGGCACCAAGACCATAATTGTGTTTGGATGCATCCGTATATACCTTATAATAGTCCGTATACCCTCCACTAATAAAATCATTACAAATGGCAGACAAAATATTTCTATCTATTTCATGTTTCGGTCCGCTTACAGATGGAATATTAGTTTTAATAGCATCAACCAGATTAATATGATTTATCCAAGTATCTAGACTATATCTCTCTAAGACATCGCTAGAAAACATCACCTTATCCTTAAACAATGTATAAGATTCTATCAATAGTGGTTTATACTTCCTACGCCAAAGATTATTACTGTCTGAACATGCAATCGATAATTCGTTTAAAATATCCAATATATTATCATTTCTAGATTTAATTTTTAATAATGTTTTACCTGATAAATATTGACGCCGTATATGCAATGGTTGTAAACCAAGTTCACTTTCCATTACATGGATAGGTGTGCTTCTAATAAAGCCTCCAATAATGCGCATAACTAAATTTTGAATTTTTTCCAACTTATACAAGCTGGATCTACAACCATCCCCATACAAAAAGCTAGCATAATCCAAGCGACTCCTTATCAGTGAAATGTATAATGTACGTAGATATTTTGGATGTACACCCCAGCTACTGCCTGCCAGAACTTTAAATAATTGAACAAATCGGGACACTTTACTGATAGTTTCATTAATGTGTTTATTCCATCTTAATGACTGATCAAGCCATAAGCCCAAATATTTAACTTCTTTAACCAGCGGCACATTAAACTGATCAATATTAATAGAAATAGATTTCTTATTACACCCCTTACTAAACACACAAATTTTACTTTTATTTGGTGATATTTCCAGGCCTATATTATGAAACATTGAAATAACACTATTTAGAACATTCTGTAATTTGGACTTAGCAATATCTATATTTTTCTCCGTAATATAAAGAACAAAGTCATCGGCAAATTGGGACATATGAACACTATTGAGCACCTGGCAAATACCTAATGTGTAAACGTTAAACAATAATGGGGATAATGAATCACCTTGAGCTAAACCTTGGCTGGTTTTACGTTTTATAAAAGAATCATCCACTTTCACAACTAAATTCCTGGAATTAAGAAAACACCATAAGTAATTACAAATTTTTGATCCCACCCCTATTTGATCTAATTTTTTTGTCAAAATTGCTAAATTTACATTATTATAGGCACTGTCAATATCCAAAAAACAACCAATCGTTACTTGATTCTTCGTGAAACCTAACTGAATTTGGGATGCAAGCTTAGAAAGACAGTCTAAGGTTGATCTGGACTTCCTAAAACCAATTGTATCATCTGAAAAACATCTCTTTTTTTCAAGAAACCACTCTATTCTATTATTTAAAATTGTATGAAATATTTTACACAAGCAAGATATAAGTGATATGGGGCGTAAAGCATTCATATCATTCAGGTCTCTTCCAGGCTTAAGTATGGGTATTAATAAAATATCTTTCCATTGTTGAGGAGTAATACTGGAACATAAAATTTTATTGTAAATATTAACTAAAATTTCTTTTCCCCTTTTTGGCAAATATTTTATCATAGAATATGACACTTCATCGTGACCTGGAGCAGTATCCTTTACCTTAATAGATTTTTCAAACTCATGTAAAGATATTTCTGCTTCAATTTTTTCATTAAAGGAAGAGAAATCTGGTTTATCTGGGCTTACAAAATAGGGGCACAATACATTTAAAAGATTTTCAGCTTTCTGTGAGTCAACATGGGTTATCTTGGCTGGAATACCTTTATACCATTTCATTCTATTCCACATATCTCGTGATGAACAAACGTCATCAAAAGAAGAACAAAATTTTTTCCAATGCTCGTTTTGTGCATTCCTAATGAGTTGTTGTGAAATTCTAATTTCATTGTTTAAAACATCCAAGTTGCTTGGTGTTGGATTACGCCTAAATTTAGAAAGGGCTAAACGCCTAGAAGCAACTGCCTTCGATAGCTCCGGGCTCCAGTATGATTTGGGAACGAATTTAGATTGTGGTTTAAAGCAAATTTTAGTAAATGGAATAAATTTATCTGCAGCTACATTGACTGTTTTTATAAATAGATTATATAATTGTTGTACATCATAATCAATATTAAAATCAAAATTCAAAAGTTCATTCCTCAAAAAATTTGTGTAACCCGGCCAATTAGCCAATTTAAAATTTCTACGCTTAATATTTTTAGGTACATATGATATGAAGGCTTTTATTTTAATTATTAAATGATCACTCCCCATACATTCATTCGTTACATTCCAAGAAAAATTCAAATAAATATCATTCGAAACAAGTGTAACATCAGGTGATGATTCTCGTAAAACATTCTCAACCAATTGAAATCTAGTAGCTCTTCCATCATTCAGAATGCCTAAATTATTATCAATCAAAGAATCAAACAGTCTTACGCCCCTCATATCGGTCTTATTCGACCAAGCCGAATGGTGCGCGTTGAAATCGCCCATTACGATAGACTTATAATTCATCCTAGCAAATAACAGCTCCCAATCATTTTGTGAAATAGTAACATTACTTGGACAATATAAGGAGTAAATATTTTCAACGGTATAACAATTCTTAATTTTAACATGTATTATTTCTAAACCCAACGGAACATCACTAATAGGTACCTGGTATGCATCAATTGACTTATGCGTTAAAATAGCTACGCCCCCATAAGATGAGTCCCTGTCCTGCCGAAACATATTATAGTTAGTCACCTTGCATAGGCTTCCAGGCTGTAGCCATGATTCACATAACGCTACAATATGTACATTTTCTTGAATTAACAATAACTCCAAGGTCTTAAGCTTAGGTCTCAAACTTCTAGAATTCCACTGAAATAGATTCAATGTTACATTGTTTGGTAAGCTATCCATTTTTAACAAACATATTGAAAATATTCTTAAATGTTGATAAATCCGAAAAAAAGTCTACTACTACTAAAGTCAGCCACTCAATCACAGTCTTAATTACACACTTAATTTTATCAGATAAACTATTTCTTTTATTAAAAATTATCGTTTTAATTTTAGTAATTAGCTCTTTAAAAAGGCTTTTATCATTTGTTGTACCTTCACCGTCATTATGATTTTTTGAATTATTAATGCTACACTCGTTTACACTGTCAGACTCAAATTGATTCCAGTCAAAAATCTCCTTTTCTTCTTCTACTTCTTGTACATCCATAATATCAATATTCTTATAAGATGATTTTTCTTTTTTCTTATTAATATTATGCTTCGGTGTTTGAAGAGATTCCGCATAACTTTTTTTTGAATTATTAGCGGACGTCGCCACATACTCGTCATTTTTCAGATTAATTGTAACCGAATTATCCAGTTTGTCTTTATGCGTGTCGTCAGCTTTTTTATAATCCACTCTATGTATAGGCGTAGGAGGGACATACATAGTTAAAGCCTTTCTATATGTGACGTTAAATTCAGACATTAATTCTCTCACCCGCTTTTCTCTCGCATAGGTAGGACATATTCTAGATAATGCCATATGACTTCCTCTGCAATTAGAACACTTGAAGATAGTACTATCACAATTTTCATGTTGATCTGCACACTTTGGGCATATTATTCTATTTGAAGGACAAAATTTTTTTGTATGTCCGAACCTCCAACAACGCGTACACTGAGTCACAGGAAATATATACGTATCCACTTTTACTCTCAACTCGTATATATAAATATAAGGCGGAAGCGTAGGACCCTCAAACCCAATTCTAACACATTCGCTGGGGATCCACTCATCACCAGACCTCCGGTTTAACCGCTTGATGTGAGCTATTTTAACCGGGCTATCTATTGACTTTAATAGGTCTTCATCTGGTAGATCAGCGTCAATGTCCTTTACAACTCCATACGAAAACCCAACCTCCCACACTTTCGACGAGCTCCATCCCATCTCAACAAATGCTTCACAACTTAAAAATTTTTCGGCACAAATCTCCGAAGAAAAAGTAATAATAATTTTGTACGGGTTCGTATACTTTATTCTTAAAATACCATTAATGCAGTTATCTTTAAACATATTCGCTAATGCATACTGCTTCGGAAATTTATCCTTGCACGTAACGCTTATTTGTATGTCCTCTAATGCTTTTTTTTTAATTTTTCTCGAAACTTGGGTCCATTCTTCCTCTTGTTCATTATCTGATTCTCTTCCACGCTTTGTTGGTTGTAATAAAACCGCATTCCTCTCGTCGTTCGATTGGTGTAAGTCCTCAATAGCAAACATATTATTCAACTCATAATTCTCATTACTAGGTAGGTCAACATTGCATTCTGTGCTCTCCGCCATGTTTCATAAGGCACATAATGCCACTCGCGCACAACGCGAATCTCGCGCGAACGCGGTAATTAGTTATCACAGAAATACGTATAATACAATAGGTAGTATAATTCACACGTGCACTCACAAAGAGATAAACGCTCGAACTGATGATTGTGTTTACGCGTGTTTTCAGAAATTAATAAGGTATTTTTGGTGAGGAATCTAACCAAGAAGGTTAGTTCGCTTAATTATTAAAAAGAAATTCTATAAAAATGTAAAAATTTTGACAATTATAATTTGTTGCAATTTCGTCGACTGCTTCAACAATATTGCGTTGACATAATAATATTATTATGTATATAACGTTAAAATTGAAACGGAGCCCCTGATTCATTGGTTCGAACCAAGCTAAATTGCGTTTTGAAGATTACATCCATTTACGCGATGCAATTAGCACAGAGAAGAAGATGCAGAAAATGTTGGTCTGTTTACTGCGACATACTCAGGTCATGAATATGCGCAAGATGCAATGACATAGTACATAATATTTTCGTCATTATGGTCGGCCAGATCTATTCATTACAATATTTACATGTAATCCGAAATGGATGGAAATTATTCAACTGCTGCTTCCCGGACAGATATCAAGTGATCGGCTCGACATTACCACACATGTTTTCAAGCAAAAAATCCGATTATGAGTTACAAAAGCAACACATCTTTGGGATTATTCAATGATGGATGTATTCAATCGAATGACAAAAATAAGGCTTGCAGCATGCACACATTTTAATTTGGTTAGTCGAAAGAATTCGGGCGGATAAAAATTGTATGTGCGGGGATTGCTAATCCTGTAACCGATCCAGAACGACATGACATGATGTTCTAATCACGAATATATGATTCATGGACCGTGTGGCACCATCAACCGCCAATCACCATGCATGGTTGACAGCGAGTGTTCCAAAAGGTAACCACGAAAATTGACGGCAAAGACCATCACGGGCAACGATGGTTACCCACTGTATCATCGTCGGTCGCCCGATGATAGTGGTAGAAGTAGAACTATCATAATTAAAGTGAAAGGAAACGATTTGTGGTCGACACCAGTTAAAGAACGAAAAGAGTTAATTCGAGTGCATCCCAGGCTGCAAAACGTAGTTTAATTCAATAGGTAATTTTTCTCTGACACGTGTAGGTATGAAGTATTTAAGTAATTATTTTTTTATTCTATTTCTATATGTGTTATTCATCGAAATAAAAAGCCATTATACCTATATCTATATTTATTTTGTATCATTGTATTCCGTTCATCATAGCCTAAATTAGTTCCAAGCCCAAAGGTAACACGACATTCATTGACTGGGCGGTACAAAGTTCGCCGGGCCAGCTAGTTAATATTAAAAACAAGTTTAAAGATAAACCTCTCGAACTATTTAGCTATTGTAATGTACTGCCAATAAGACAAATGTTTCAAAAGTTTTTTCTCATAGAACAATTTCATAACATAAACTTTCAAAATCCCATCTCGCATCAGTTTGCTACCAGACTAATAACTAATAATAAATTAATTATTCCTAAAGTACACAATTTTTATGGGAAGCGTACGGCAAATTTCTTATTACCCACTATACTTAATTCAATGCCACAAAAAGTCAAGAAGGATGTTAATATTAAAAACTACAAAATAATATACAAAAGATATTTTCACGAATTAATTAAAACAATAAAATAAACATAAAAAAACAACATTGTAATGAACACCCTGTATTTGTATGTCACGAATAGATAAGGAACCGGTTTATGTAGTTACATCTTTTGTCTTCCTTGCGAATAACAAACGGTGTTTATGCGACTGTGAGCGTTGCTACAAACCTCGTAAGGTTTCGCATCGCAAAATTGTGTTATAAATAAATGTGAAACTTTGTTTTATAATAAATAAAAAAAAAAAAAAAATTAAAGTTTGTTTTTCAGTCTTGTTAAATAACCAAATACTGAAATTATCGTTAAGGAACCAAATACGATTAAATACTGAAATTATAAAAATTACTACAGGAACCATCCAAATTCGTCGGAGATTAGCCCTTTCAACGAGCCAAACAAACTTTTCAGCTATATAACTTATAAATAAAATAAATGATTTAGGATTCATTCGTCAGAATAATAAATACCAGCCCAGTTCAGGTGAGACTAAATTTTAGAATAACAATATCCCGGTTTAGCTGAAGCAAGATTGACTCTTTACTAAATTACAATATACATATTATGATAACATGAATATATTATAAGAACAGTTATATATTTGAGTTACAAATAGAACTGATTAGTGCCGCTCCAAAGCACTCAGATGCATTATTGCGTTTAATATATTATCATGATTTGACCCGCAAATGAACTGAATAATTAGATAATCTTTGTTAAATCCTAATTAATGTATTGACGTAAATGATTGATGTAAACAATATAATATTATTATAATCAAATGTGCACTTGCTAATTAATTTTCTAAATGAATATGATTATTTCGAAATTTAGGTCATGCATAATTAATTGATACGATTAAGTAGGTATATTGTTTCAAACTTTCTTGGTGTTATGGTTAATTCGTAAGCTTCGATTGAAAAATGTAGGTATTTAAGTATGTTTATTTATTTGAAGAAGTAACTTGTGACCGCCTTCTTGGTACAGTGCGTGAGCTCTACGCTGGGTTCCTGGGTTCGTTTTCCGGTAGAGACGAAGATAAAAAAATTCTCGGTCTGGCAGGGCACAGAAGGTACAGAAAGAACAGAAAATCAATCAGTGAAACAGATGAATGAATAATGCATCTTCACTTAAACTAAACATTGTACTTATTAATAAAACTAGCGGTCCGCCCCGGCTTCGCCCGTGGTACATATTTCGCAATAAAAGGTAGCCTATGTTCTTTCTCAGGGTCTAAAGATTGTCTGTGCCAAATTTCATCAAAATCGGTCCAGTAGTTTATGCGTGAAAACCATACATACATACATACATACATACCTTTCCTCTTTATAATATTAGTATAGATTAAAACTAATGACGTGTGTTCAAATTATAATTTAAATACACAATTATGTAGGTACACAACCCATTGACACAGGAAAATAATTTTCATGTAAAGTTACTGTAAACACAATTTCGTTCGCGGCTGTAGTAGTCCTGACAATATCTTCCGGCTGTTCATATTAACTTAACCTTTTGTGCTTAAACCGTGAAATTAGTATATAAACTTCTTTGTTAGTACATAAATTACTTTAATATGACGCATACGGCATACTTCCGAGAAAATATATTCATAGATTTATGTTAATACCTAATACATTTTTGGACAATATTAGGTACGCTATGTTATAGAGCTTTTTATTTAGAAATATGATTTTTACATAGCCAAGGGCCCAAAAGAGGAGGTTATCAATTCCTGCCGTATTTTTCTTTCACTTTGTACAAAATTTAATTAGCAATTAATGACCATCTATTTTCACTAGCTTAATATTCATTAGCAGAAAATTGTGCATACATATACTAAAAATAATACGAGTTTTCTATCTGAAAAAGCCTCGTGACTATAAAAATAATTACCGTCTCTCCGGCAAAATAATCGTTAAACAGTGTAAACGGTGACATGTCCGTAATAACAACATAATTTAGCATAATGGTGACTAAACATTCATGATGTTACGCTTGCTGCACTTTTGCATCCATCATTGCAGGATAAGTGTGCTTCAATATTTAATGGAGTGCAATTTTTAATGTCAGCTACATACTGTAAGTAGTTATTATTATTGAACAGATACTGAAAACTGAAAATATGAGTTTGTGCAAAAGGCAATCTTTTTTGCCAAACACTTGGTTACGTTAGGTAGGTATCAAATGTCAAAAAGAACCCAAGGCAAATTTCTGGACAAGAAATAGACATAAATGAATATACATAAGAAAGCACCATCGAATACAAGTATACAGTTACAGATATTGAAACTGTATTCATTGCAAAGCAAATGTATTGAGATGCACGATAGAAGATTAGATCAGTCTAATAAATTGAAAAATATGATTTCAGTGCGTATTCCATTAAACTGCCAATAACTTCAATGCGTTTTTAAGAAAACCGGTGATAATTTTTAATAATTAATTTCAAAACATTAGGGCTATTCGATCCAAAAACACACAAATTACAAATTAATCGTCTAGCTATGTTGGCAAAAAATAAGAAAAGAAATTCGTATCATTACACCAAGCAGATGGGTCACGCAACACGAGGAGATAATAGCGTCGGTAACTCGAACACGTAAGCTTCTTCAGCTATTTTAAGTACAATGATGGATCTAAATGATTGTTGTGTTAATGCTGGTATTGGAAGCAATGTTCCATGGCTGAGCTAGATGTTTAAATTCAGGATTATTATCTTTTTTGTAATGAAATAGATAAAAACGATTTACAAGTTAGCACTTTATAGCAACATTAATAAATTTATATACCTTTCATAAGTAAAATTCTAAATCAACTATTATCGACTGCGTCATAAATTGTTGTCAACATCTCCCAGTAGGTAGATACGTCATCTCTAGCTTGTAAAAATCATGTAAAAAATCAAACACATGTCGACATTCGGGATCATCCATCAATCAATCGTTGTGCTGTAAATATGTTAGCTTTTTTGAAACTGTCCCTTCATGTGGTCATTTTTCCCGGCCTGAATTTAAACTCATTGTTTAGTTCAATCAAGTCAATGATTTGTATTAAAAAGATTTATGGATATTCCATCAAAAGTTCCGAAGCTAAAAATATAAACACGCATTGCGCTGCACAAAAAAATAAACAACACGTCTCAACTGTCCGTTTAAGATAAAGACCCGGGCTGTGTTGTAAAGATTTCTGACTTTCATAATTAAAATATGACCTGCATTTAAATAAAACTGAGGAACGGTGCGGAATGCCAGCTCATTTATAATGTGAAGCACTAGGCCGTTCTTATCAACGCGGTAACAACGTGTTAGCTTAGCCAAGGTGAATAGGCACATCAACAATAATGTTCTGAATGTTGCTTTTGTTTTGGTCTAACGGTTAAAAGCACTGGAGTAACTAGACCTAGGTAACCCATCTAAAGGATGTGAATATAATGGTGGTTTTAAATGTTATGTAGAACTAAAGGTTTAAACAACGGATTGAAATTCATTCAATACGTTTAACAGATCAGAAAAATATTGCGACACGAAAATGTTATACATAGATTATTTTATAATATGTCATATCATGATATATAGATTGTTTTATATGCCATGTCAAGATATTATATAGGTTGTTTTATACGTCATGTCATGATCTAACCTAACTTCAATCAATCAGTGTTAAGGATAATGGCGAAGTCACGAAATGTCATAAATGTTCATTAAAATCTATATCTCGGCAAGGACAAGGTGAGTGCAGCAGGAAGCAGAAATTGGCTGAAATTGCTGACAGACTGCATCGCTGCGTTTTGGGATAAATGTATACATATTTCGTATTTCGCTTCCGTTGTTAAAAATATATTTAAGACACGATATAATGATGATAAAGAGAATTAACAATGGTCTATTTATTTCTATGTTTTAAAAAATTAAAATGCAAGAAAAGTATTTTACTTACAGATATAAAATCTGAGGTGGTGTAGTTAAAGGAGTAGAAAAAAGTAAACGGTACGATTACAAATACCAAGAAAAAAGCTTATCCGACGCAGAACAAATCGTTAAGTGAAAAGCGAAACTTACAAAAAGCATTAACGCGTGCGCGATTCAATTTTTTACGATACATTTAAAATTGAGGTTTTGTGATCCAAAACCACACTAAACTGCCAATGGCCCAGTTTTTACCATGATATCGTCGATTGATAGTGTGCCCAAAACGGAATGTAACCATAACAAAAGCGCTGATCCTCCCTCACTATCGACGTAATGTCAAGGAGGAATTGCTGACCTTTGCGAACAAAAATCACCGTCCCAGTTACAAATGTTGACAAATTGCCGGCTAAAATATTCACCGCAGTTCCGCACGGAATAATTCAGCCAGTTATAAAAACTTATTCAAACTACCAAGTGGGTTAGGGAAAAATTGTTAATAATTTTTATTTTAAATTGCTCTCGCTCGACCTCAATCCTACGCCTGACGATGAAATTCGAGAAGAAACGTGCTCACAGATTGAATTCGAGGGATGAAATGAGCCCGAATACCCTGTTTAGTGTAAACTGAATTGTTGCAAAAATACTCGGACAAAGCACCGAGCCTGGGCTTGTGTTAAGCAACCATTTAATCCCTATTACAGTTAAATGGATGTTTAGAGCTGGTTGTATTAGCTTCGGTATTGTTTATGCAGCTGTTTATCGTTCGTCTCGTTTCTGGAAGAGTAAATAAATTATAATAATCATAATTTAAACCAGCTTAGTCAATTTTTAAACGTTATTGCAATTTAAAAAGGGTAGGTAATTATAACATTGCCTGTGTTTCCTTTTTTATAGAAATACCATTACCCATCTTAATAATAATAAAAGAGCATCGTTAATACAATAGAATTCTTCACATTTTGTAAATTATATATTAGGTTTATAATTTTGATTACAGAAATTGATATTCAAATCAATGGCCTAATAGTATTACAGAGTAATTATTAAATCTGTGGTTTTGTGGCAATCGAAATGAGCAAACAATATTCGAATGCCAAGTTGGATAATCACTAGTGGTGAATACGTTAGGCTAATGTAATAATAGTCTCTGTATGCATATTGGCCACTGTAACGAAAATTTAGTTAGCAGAACTAACGCAGTCAGCAATTTTGCATAACAAAACAATTACAATACGCTCCAAACAGCCTTTCACAAATGCTTTACAAATTAAATAGGTCTTTTCTATTAGATTAATGTATACTTTTGTTGTATTCCAGAACAGTAGGTCGCATGTTGAACTCTTTAAAAATACAGAATTGATGGGTAAAAGCTATTTCATTAATTTGAAATCGTATTTTCATTATTTTAACGATGCATGCATGGACCATTCATATAGGTACGTCGGGATTCAAGTTTTAAACTTTAAACTAGCCTTTAATAGCCTCTTACCTTTCTTTATATACCCATTGAAAATTGTTCGAATTAGTTCTAAACCTACTATTACAGTTAATTAACAGCACAAAACAAGCGAATCTCATTCAGCAATTGCGTTGTTAAAAACTTAGCTCAAATCCCCCAATTATGGCGCGCAATTGCTAGACCAAATTTGTATCGTACAATTTACAAAGAATGAAAACGAATCTAGTCGACAATTCGCGCCATGGAAAACGTTAGGTACAAAGCAAGTACTGCTGGTGGAGCGTCTCCAATTAATTTCAAGAGATGAATGCTGGTTGAAAAGCCGTCTTACGTAGCGTCTTTAGAATGTTTAGCTATTGTAACACGAAAATTGTGAACGATATTTTTATGAAAATTAGTATTCACACTTGTAACTGTAAGTATACAAGTATTTGCTTCGTTAGTTATTATTCTTTGAATTTTCCTGCAGTGGAGTGCCAACGTTGATTTGGTGGATGGTGAATTTATTTAGATTTTTTGTGATGCTTTGTTATTGATTCGGATTAAACTTGTTTTGGGAAAGCCTTTACTACGTATTTTACATAAATGAACATTTAAACATAATTATTAACTGTATAAAAAATTGCAACTTAATATCTCGGATATTTTCGTAAGAGATACTTAATCTTTTTAAAATTAGTTTTAGTAAATATTTTCATTATAATTTAAATAGACTTCGACCTGCAAACATTGCATAAAATGATATTACTGCCACGATACTACAGTTAATACAGTTCACTTTATTGTCATATTATAAAACAACGCCAGTTTATCAGTTCATAAGCACAATTATACGAATCCCGGGTCTAATATGCATTTGATTGATGTGTCCTTTGGGAAATCAGGTGCAGATTATATGCTCACGAGAACTAACCTCTAAATGTAAAATAGTGTGTTCCTGGTAACAGATGACTCAATATACAAAGTTTTTAAGCTATTGCATAGCTTCTATCGCGGGCCTTGAGCGCGGGGACCGAATCGAGAAATTCCGTAACGAAAAAACCTCACGCTCCCCACTCCGACGGGCGCGGAGGTGTGGCTTGAAGGCATAGCATGCAATAGCTTTACCGCGGCAGTCCCCGAGTGCCACACGTCGTTTTTTTTATTAGTCATGTTGACGAGGTTCGATCTTCAAGGGCCGAAAGGACACTACAAGAAACCCAAGAATGTCGGAAAATCAGAAAGAATTAGCAATTTAAGAACAAAGGTCAGGTCTTTTGAAAATCATCATAATTGCAGTAAAAGCTTTTTATCAATTAAACTACATTTCTTATAATATATTAATTTAACTATGTATATGTGAGAGAATCATAACAGAGTAGTTGTTATGTGGCTATACCTTCCT
>CAJQZM010023472.1:0-33957 GCA_907164665.1 Colias nastes | reverse complement strand
TCAAGATGGCGGCCGTGGGACAAGGGTGGCGACCCCACAAACTTGGTTTTAGCTTCACACTGACCCCCCCTACACATCAAAAAAACAAAATTGCGTCCTCTAAAAAATGCAAGGTTAGGGCTAAAAAATGTAACATTTCAATGGATCATATTTAGGGCCTAAAATATTACCGTCGGCAAGTTTTATTCATTTTTTTTAAATGCTACAAATTTTAAATGTTTTCCATTTTATTTACATAATGTATTCTAAGTACTACAATATTCTACCGACGACTAATCTAACGTTACATTTAGATCTTATGCAAGTATTTTTCTAAATTTGTAGATACCTATAGTTAAACAATCTACATAAATTATACATTTATGTAGACTATATTTTAAATATTTATTAATTATTGTTTTCTCATTTTACTGGATATTTTTTTTACATTGTGAACCTACATGAATTTTGTAATTTGAAGTTTACGTTTTTTATTACGTTCGTTATACGTTTTTAGTTTTTACGTTCAATAAATTAAACTAGCTATATCAAAAAATTTATACATTAATTTTTAACAACTTTAATCTCTTTCAAACAAAAATATATTTTTTCAGTGAGTATTTAAGAGCTGAATGTTTTGTGGTAATAATATTTTTATTTGAAATTAAAAAATAATTTAAATTACTTTTAGATTTATAATTTCTAGATCTAGAAATAAAACTATAGTCCTAAATTTTTAAATATGCGTAATAACTTAAGTCGAATTAAAAATCCTGTTAGTCTGTCCTTTTTTCATCTTTTTAATTTTTTTTTTATTATACACAATTTGTTATATAGAAAATAACAGAAAAAATTTACCGAGAAATTATCAATATGTGCATTTGTAAAATAAAATAATTTCTTAGGGATATATAAATTTCACCATAATATTATGAGCGGATACTTACATATTTTATTAAAAACTCTTTAACAAAGTCATTCTCTTCTATATAACATACAAGTAACACGATTAAACAAACAGATCAATAAATAATATAATTTTTAAATCTACGCTCGCAACTTCCAAAAGCTCGAACGTTATCGTAAAGTTCCCGCCATTTTCGTGATATGTCAAAACCCGTGTTGCTAGTTAGACGCGCGCGTAGCGACTGAAGGCATGTTTCATAGAAGCCCATAGTCAAAACGTCCTGACTGGTCTATCTTTCAACTTTTCCAAGCTCTGCTTGATGGAAATAAAGCACACGAGTCTGTACAATCAAAAGCTGAAATAAACCTTATGCTGATACAATAAAGACTATTTCATCGTGACACATAAGTTTTCTTAAGTCGTTTAATTTTGGGCGACCGTAAAAGGCCAGCTGTTGCAGCTCTGAAAAGGACTAAGCTAACTTTACCGCCACTGAATTTCATACGCTTTTCCTCAGAGCTTTAGGTTGCAATTTAAGGATGATGTAAGTCGGATATAGTTTGCGAACCTGAGTTAAACTGAAAAATTTTCCCAGATAGAAAGAGATGAATATAGTTTTAAGTGACAAAGGGAACGGCCTACCAAATTTAATAGTGGGGATGATCTTAAAACGCGTTAAGATATGCTATAAGAAATCTCGATAGTCCAGGTGAAAATTCAATAACATACAGAAACGTTGTAAATGACGAGTTGAATGTTGTTCAACATCAATAAAATAAAATAGTCATGGATAAAACTGCATACTCATTCATAAAACATGTGAAGTTGACTCTCAAAGAATCTGAGTCAAAGCAAAATGTTGTTTATTTTGTTAGAGAAGAAAGCCTGTACACAACGGAGAGACGCCACATGTCAGAAAATGAATAAAAGAAGAGCTATGTTTCAGACTTTCAAAAGTTAAGCGCGTATTTCTAAAATGCATCGCAACATCATATTTCATTCTAACTACAACTAATTGCACAAAATGTATAAGAAATCATTTTTAAATAATGCTAAGATATTATGTAAAAAATAATAAATACTACCTATGCTAAAAGCTCGCATCATATTAAAATGATGATGATGATTTTATTATCATTTTACAATTTATTAATGTTTAAATAATCATTTACTTTTAAAGGGAAAATCTTAACAGTACTTACCTATTTGTGACATGAGTTTTAAAAATGTAATTTATGTTATATTTTGTTCATGAATATTTATACATTTTAGTGTTCCAGGTGTTCATTTAAATGAATGCAGATTATGAATTAATTGATATCATGGCAAGTAAATATATTGTAGCAAAAATAAATTTCAAAGATTCGTAGACCTTGAGACGACATAGAGCCAATATAATGTCGTATCAGGAGTATTAGAAAACCTACATAATATTATAACGTACATATTTTATTTGTTAAAAAATTATACTTAGAATGTGAACAACCCACACTTGTTGAAATAATTTGCGCTATTTACGCAAAATGTTAGGAAAATATGGAAGGATGTAATTACAGTCTACAGATTTAAAAATCTTACACAGAAACATTATTCAAGTGTGCTGAAAAATTGCTCACATTCAACTTTTGTTTCTTCCCATCACAAAAAAAATTCAAACGTGAATTTGGGACGACTATTTTTTATTTCTGTTTCGATGTGTAGTTCGGGTTTTTAACATGAGTTCAAACGACAAAACATTATTTTTTTATATTTTTAAGACTTGCAATAAATCATCCAGCGTTAGTTAGCACTATATCAGACAAGACCTAACCATAAAGTCACATTAAGTACTTTAAGTATATAACAGGAGCAATTTATGACTCCAACGTTTGACCCTAAATTTGCGCAATATATTATGGTTTACTTTGTCGTTTATGAGGGCTGCTGTAGACATAACCGTGTGCGGAACATGTGTAACAGATTGCAGCAATAAGGGAGATTGTCTTTTTTATGAACGAGCGAGAACGTAAAGTATTTGGAAAGAACAAGCTGCTGCCACTTAGATCAAATCGCTCTTGAGACTCGAATAAGATGACATTTTTGAATACTTGATATTTTGCATATTAAACACACACGTTATGCTATGAACTTCATACCAAGCTTCAGTGTATTATGACTTTTTATATCAACTCTGCCGCTTGCGCAGATGCTTAAAGCTTATTTTTTATTTTTCTTATAATCGGTTATAATTCCTTTGCAATGATAACATCTTCATTCACTTATTAGTAGCCAAATAACCAGAGAACTTTCTTCTAAGTCGACTCACAAATCCGGGAAACACGTTTGACATTATGGCACTGCTTACACTTCGCACAGTTGTTATCCCACAAACAGAATCCTACCTTAGGAACCTGCGTGTCTAGCAACACTACTTTGAATTTCTAATTCGGCTCTAGTGCAAATGCAGACGCCCATACATTTTCGTGTCGCAGTAATCTGACCGAAAAGGTACAGCTTATGTAGACGAAACTAGACATGTTTACTAACATACAATTTTCTTGTATAACTTATGAGTCTAGCACTGTTAATTATTATAGTGAGGTTAGTATTATTTTTAAAATCAACTTTCGTTTTCTCAATGTTGTAGTTATTTATATTCAACATTATTCTTTACGCAAAAATAGATTAAAGAAATCATTTAACATCTCAAATATGTTCATGCTTCGTTAAAATGTATGTATCAGAAGTATTTTAATTTCCTGAAATCTTCCCAACCATTTCAAGAACCTAATTAAACGGTTTAACTTTCCAAGATTGTTTATTAGCTGACTGACAGCTATTAAAATGTTTGCAAACAAAGTGTCAACAATATGTTTTATGGGAAGTTTCCTCGATGAAATCAATGGTTGGTCTTGTGGGAAAATTTTGCGCGTACTGTTTGTAATACCTGACGTTTTTATCATGTTATCTATCTGGAGAAGAACTTGTATAATAAAATTATGTCAATTTATTTACTATAATTCCATCAATACCAAATACCATATCCGAAACATTTATACGCAAAATGAAATAAACATAGCATTCAACCAAAATTATGATAAATTATCACTTATTTAAAGAAACAAGTCAGTAAAATGATATGTTTAGTGAGTTTAAATTGTATGCATACAATTATGCTAGAATGTAACTCTCCAAAATATTCAGAACATAACGATCAGATAAAAGTGTCACAGATATTGAAGCCATCGGAACTTAATTAAAGCGGACTGTGTTCCAAATGGATATTTAATATTCTATAAGAATGATTTTTAGGTTTATTTCTTCTAGAACAATCCTTTAATTACTCCTGTAAAGTTCACCCTTGAAACTTAACATTCTTTTGTTAATTTACATTATTTTACAAAATTGAATGATGTTATTTATTAATTTCATGATATTTTTTCTATAAGTATGTTAGGTATTTCTAGCACAAAAGATGAAATAGTACCTACTTAATGTCTAATTTTATTTAATAATAATAGTAAAACACTTCCTATAAATATAATTCATATTCTGTAAGACTGAAAGCGTGTTATAAATTTAGTTTCATAAACTAAATGGTGAAGGAATTAAGCTGCACATATTTGCTACCTCAGTTCAGAAATAGATATACTTTTCAAATTAATTTGAATGTATGCTTCTTATTGTTCATTATCTAAATACAGCAGTATATATTATTAATACAACATAACACAAAAAGAAAACAAGCGACAAACAATTTACGAAAAGTATGAAAAAGCTATTTATTCATAAGTCGACTTTTTGAGAAATGATACAGACGATTTATATAGAATAACAAAAGCCGCCTTACAAAAGGAGCCGATCATTCAGAAGTCATAAGTATGCAGTCAATGGCCGACGTCAAAACGGTAACGTGCGATACTTCTGTTTAGAATAAATGACTTAATATTTGCTCTTTCTATCAATATTGGTTCTGTATATTGTGAAAAGTTTATTGATTCTTTTTGAAAAATAAAAGTATCTACATACGATTATTCATTTACTTACAACTGTTTCTGACTAACAATTTAAGTAAGTACCTACATATAAGAAAATGTTAAGAATTTGAACTCTACTGGTATATTTGATAAAGAACGACCCTACAATGGTCATTGTAGTTGTAGTCTCGCAGATTGAAAATAAAGTAAGAACCATGTAACTCTGGCTGTTTGTTCCTTCCTTACTTTCTTCAATCATCGCAGAAAAAATTATTACGCAAAAGTTTTCATACAGTTGTAATATCAAGTATGAAACATAGGTCTTTCATTTTCTATCGAAAAAAATATTTAGCTAAAAATATATTAAGGAAATAAAATGTTGTGAACGTGTTCTTAATAACGATTACGTCCTTACAAATTACCCATAACAATTCACAATACCAATAAGTTCCTAACAAAATATGAACAAGTCAGTTTATCTTCGTTCTCAGTTAAAGTGAGGTTCATGGCGTATTAACTTGAGTGGCAACCCTCGGCCTCGTACGCTTTGGACCTTTTTAATAAGGATCCTTATACTTGAGAGGCATTCTCAGCAATATTTTGGATAGATCATTAAAATTAATAAGCAAATACTCTAAAAACGATTACGGCAAACAATTTGAAGGTTTTTTGTAGTTTTCTAAAATAAGATCGCGATCATGACAATAGCTATAGAAAACCGTATATCAAAGGGCTTCGTTACACTGCGACTAGATACTGCTCAGCCTTTTAAAAATAACTCGTTGGTGTTACATGAACGCTTGTACACGTGAAAAATAATGATGGAAAATTTATGTGACCCTAACAATTATTATTGTGATGGGCTTACAGTTCGTAGAATCAGATTTTCATGTGGTTTTTATTACTTCGTTTTTATATATTATACAGCCTACCTTGCCAATTGAAATCTTCCATTTCATACAAATTATTATTTATATTATGTAAAATAACATACCAAAAAGTGACTCACAAAAGCAAAGGACTACACAATAAATCTAACGATGCACCGCTGTCAAGAATAAATAGTAAGTGAATTTTGAAAATTTTGCACAAGTCGACATCTCCGCTTGTCGGCTTCAACAAAACGTTTGAATATGTGACATTTATTCAAAGTGGCCGCATTTCTCGAAAACTCTTTTATTCTTCACAGGAAACGTTGCGATCGGTGGAGTTCCCTCTTAAACTGATATAAACATCGTGCAGAGGAACGTCGGAGCTCCCGAGAGGGCGGCGAGTCATTCGAACACACTTCCGCTGCATTCAGCGACAACAGCCGCTTTTAGTGTGCTGTGAAATAAAACAATGCACTTGTTTCTAATATTGTTACTGTTTCTAGCGGAGTAAATATTTGTATTTTTGCATGACCGGTAAATAAGGTACGTAGAAATGATGTTTAAAGTATATATATATATTCTATGATAAAGGTGCAGTTTTTTTCGTGTCCATTTATTTATCACATACCTTGATAAATATCGTTTTAAATGTTGCGTATATGATACACTTAAGTCAATTTATTATTCGCATACAAGAATATATCAACCAACTAAATAAAATTTACCCACCTATTAAAAGTATTTCGTAAAAATAACGATGTTTGTGATAAATACAATCCTTAGAAATTAAAGTCTGTTGCCAATAAGATATAATTTTCCATCTAAATACACACTGCAAGGCTTTATAGCATTGTTGCGTGCTCACACATAATATATAACAATGTCTAGGCCAAAAGGTCTCTGTTCAACGTAAAACTTTGCCAACTAAAACACAACGAGTTAATTTATATGTGAAACATTAAATCCAAACCTTTTTTATTCAGTAAAAATTAATATTTGAATAAAATATTAACGTTTAAACTGCAATCTGCATACTATGAGAAAAAAATGGCATAATTCGACGGAAGCAATTTTTATTAAAGATTATAATATAACAATTTGTGATAGTATTAGGGAAATAATAAGTTACCTACTTACTGTAGAAATCAGACATAACAAGCAATAAATACGAAAATGTGAGTAATAGAAAACTTATTGAATATTTTATAATATGCCATTGCAGAGTATTCCTTTCTTCAGATGAAAATTTATACTGAATTTTGCATCTAGTTACAAATATTTCATGTGATTTTGAGTGTGAATGTATTTCGAATGAACACTGAAATTCTACCTTATATGCCACCTATCTTAACATGACAGGCTCTAAGGCAGTCTAAGGAGACCAAAAGTTTCAATCTCGTAGGCCACAAAAGAGTTATTACCTACATGTCCTGTATAAAGGAAATTGTGATCAAACAGATATAAATAAATATATTAGGTATATGGGTTCGTCCGACGTTGTTTAGTATTATTGGAATATATCATTATTGTTGCTACTTTTTCAAAGTTCCTTTAAAAGGCTCAGAGCTTTCCTTCATCGTTAACAAATTTAGTTGCAGGTAGAGTATTCATGTTATGTTTATTAGAACAAACGAAGAAGCCATAAATTAGTATCGTATCAGGCTTTGATGTAATAGTAACCTGTATTATGTAGTGCTCAATTATAATAAGTTAAAAACAAAAAATTCCATGTGAATTTGTTGTACAAAATCTTTGCGACGTGATTATTTATTCAAGTGGCAGGAATTTACTCGCGCCGTCACCGTGATTCATGCGAAGTCGTCCCATGTCAAGTGTAGGGCAGGTGCAATATTACAGACATTTTTGTTATGAATACCCATTTTTCGCTTTCGTCCACTAGAATCTTGCGAGGCTTGTGAAATATAGCAGATCACATACGTCTCATATGAAGGTTTTGTCATAGGACCTGTGAAATTTATATTACGGTTATAAAAACGTCTACATAAAGCGAGAGAAACATTAGTACAAAATTGAATTCATTTTTTGCAAAAATATTATGGCAAAGTCCATATTCCATTCCATAGAACAAGTTTACACAAAATAATAAAATATAATATGTATCTATTATTATATTTTAGTCTAAGTACTACTCCTGCTCATAAACGACTACCATCTAACCATCATCTAACAATATTATACGTCTTTATTCCCTAAGATCGGTGTTCTCGACAATTTTCCAAAGATAAAATTATATTTCTAAGAACTATTTGGATTTATCGTAAATTTCCCGTTGGAAAATAACTGGTTGAAAAGTTAATTAAAGCCGTGGACGGGTCAGCTCCTGAGAGGTTTAAATTATTGCGCTGCTCGTTTTTCACATGGTCTAACTCGCAATGCCAATGAACTTTGTCCATAAATGTCTGATACTGATACCGAAAGAAACATTTAACTATGAATTAAGTGATATACTGAGAAGATATCAAAATTGAGTTGAATTAATTAATCAAAATGGTTGGCTGTAGACTTATTAGGCTTATTTCAATCGGTTCCAAATATTTATCGGATCTATATCAAGCAATTTATAGTAAAATTAAGTACTGTAAAATGTGTTAATTGATCACCTATTTTTAATACAAACATTTAAATGCATTACCACATATATATTAGGGAAAGAATTCCACAGCGTAACAAAGCGTAGTGTCCGAAATGGTCAGGCGCGGCGCAGTTAATTTCACGGCGTATTTGCTAGCCGAACAAAATACCACTTACGGCTTACGCCCATACGAAGCAATATATTAAGGACGAACGTAATTTGTTTCAGCCTTCCAAGATGCTTGCTTCTTATATATTTACTGCTCTAATAAAATTCGATTAGACTGCATTCTCCAATTTGCATTGTTACATTTATTGCTGTTTAAATCTTTTAGTTCTACTGTTTTTTATTCCTGAAAATAGATAACAGTGTGTTTTGTTCAATGTTTTCTTTTGTGTCAAAGAACAATATTGAAAGCGAACAATTGATTGTACAAAATATATTTAGAATATAATATGTAAAGTATTCTCTAGATATTTAATAATCCAAAGTATTGTTACCGAGACTTGCACAAGTAGAGGCTATAGAAAACTTGAAAGGATTTAATATTTTTAGATTTTTAAGACCACAGCGTGAGCATATGTCGAATTGAAAATTCAATAATAAGGTTTGAATCTAACATAGACAATTTTACAATATCTTACCATTTAAATAGAATATTTCTTTAATGCTAAAAATAAATTCATAGGAAATCGCTCGGTTATCGTCGGTTATCGTCTGAATTTTCAGCTCGCTCAAACCTTAAATCATAGCGGAGTAGCAGTAGGCTATTACTATCGCAGTTTGAATTTATGTGTTACCTATAGTTAGCGAACACCTTTGGAAATTATATTTGGACTGCAGTGCGGCTGAGCGTAAGGAAATAACGTCATTAGCTTTTCTCGTATTTCTTGTACGCAGACATTTACGTGCACCTTCGAGTTACTGCTTTTCTTTTACTAATCGAGCTCAGTTTATAAATTGCAAACCATAAATTTCCTAACAATAAAATATATCAGAAAATCTTGGCTCTACGCGGTTAAAAATTGCTTGTAAATCAAAATAAATTGCTTTCTACTTAATTACTTCAAAACACTTATTATATTTGCATAATACTTGTAAAATTTCTTGTTCTATAGTCAAGTTCTTAATTTTAGTTTAAATAGATACTACAAGGTTTTCAAAACTCTACAGTGTGTATTTTATTTCCGTATAACCAAACCTGGGTGAATAGCAAAATAACATTCACATTTAAATTCGTCGTTTAAATAAAAGTCCCATACAAAGCAACAAGAGTAAAAACAAACTAGATAAATTGTCCCAGATTACCGTAACGTTTTACCTTAACTGACCTCTCTTGTACTTGAACAACCGAAATGTTTTATTTATCCTATACAGCTAACATTTAAATTTGTTATCAAGCAAATAGCATGAAAAGACACAGTATAGGAATATCAAATCGAGTCTTGCATAAAGATGAAGATAATGTTATTCATGAAATTTAAAAAGGCCATTTATTTAATAATAAGGTGTGGATGTTGCTCAGTTTTACAGTAGAAAAATGCAGCATCTAAAGAAGACAGCCATTACAACACAGCAGCAGCATTAACTGGGTCAAGTTATCTTTTAGTGGAACCTGTAGTGGAACTTCAAATTACGTTCCATATCACGATAATATATTTCAAGTCAATATCGGAAGCTGATTTGCGTCTTAAATATTAATCTTAACTTTAATTCTATTTCATTACGATCAGATAGAAATAGTGATACATTTCAACACAAAAGAAACTATAGAAAAAAATAACTGCAGCCTGTATTTAGAACATAATTACGATTTGTTCCTAATGTGAAACCCAAGGAGTATAGTTGTAGGCCGCGGGCGGGAGAGGCCACGTCTTCCTGAGTTCCGGAGTTCAGATAAACCGCTTCCCTTTCCCGTCCCTTTACCTAGCATCGTGTAACGGACAAAAGACTAAGTATACGTACACACCTGAAGTGAACTAGCCTCTACGTATAGATATGGACTAAATTTTTAACATTATGAATAGATTTACGATGGGCTTGGCGGACGAAAAGAAAAGTGTTTGTTCTGAAAAAAATTATCATTGTTCTGGATGAATAAAGTTGTTTTATATAGGTATGATCAAAGTACAACCAACTTTTATATTCTACTAGCTTTCCGCCCGCGGCTTCGCCCGCGTTTTCAAAGAAAAACCCGCATAGTTCCCGTTCCCGTCGGATTTCCGGGATTAAACCTACTCTATGTGTTAATCCAAGTTACCCTCTATATGTGTGCTAAATTTCATTGTAATCGGTTCAGTAGTATTCGCGTGAAAGAGTAACAAACACACACACACACATCCTCACAAACTTTCGCATTTATAATATTAGTAGGATATTTTGATGAATTTGTACCTTCCTTAAAAATGAAGTACGTTATAGTTTTGTAAAGTCGATGCTACATCTAAACAACTTTATTATTAACTTATTTAAATAGGAAATAAATGAAATTATAATCACAGTTGAAGTGCCACATGATAAGCATCATTAGAATCTACGCATTTAATATCAGTCGATAAAATGCTATCAATGGTTAGTGCGGCGTGAAATAAAGCCAATGGTTATAATAAATACGAGATATCAGCATACCTTTTAGCGAACGCAAATTCCGAACACAAATTCCCAATTCGCCGTCGGTTTACAGATCTGTTTGACATCCAGCAAACGAATGTAGGAAAAAATAAAATTTTGTTTGAAAACGGGACAGCGTGTCCACGCTCCCGCACGTAATTTAATCTTGTAGCACTTTGACTAAGCCTTACAAAAAATGTACAGTGAAGCAACACAAATAGTCAAATACAGACAAAGATTTATAAATTATCATTAATTACATTTTTTTAAGTTTTTCTTTTTTACAATTAATGTTTGTATCGTCGTCGTTGTTTCAGCCGTGGGACGTCCACACTAAATACTATAATGACTTTTTAGAGTATAAAATAGTCGTAGAAAATTAAGAAAAAAAAATAACTATGCGCATTCATATTCATCGGATTATTTCGTCAGTTCACAAATTAATTGTTTTAGCATGTTTAGGACTTATACCTCTAATTGTAATTACTAAACATATCTCTACGTCCACAGAAAATAGTTCCAAATTTTAATTACAAAAGCGAGCTTAATTACTTCGCCAGCCAACCCTCTTCATTATTAGACCAATGAATTTAACCGTCGAACTCAAAGCAATAACTAAAACTAAATACGTTTGTAACAAGTTGTTTGTTGTGTTATCAGCGTCGTGCCAAACGTTCCCTCGCGCACATACACCGCAAACTTATGCCCGCTCTAATGAAAACTTTGTTTGAGGTGAACTCGACCCTAGGATTTAAATTTAAAAGGTACGTGCGATTCTGTGGCTCTTACTCCGATTGCACCAAACAATACTATAAATAGGAGCCAATGGCATCTTAATGAATGTGCATCTTTCAGTGAAAGGTATCTCAATCTCGCAATCGATATAGAAAACTTCATAGTTTACAATATGCTTTTCATGACAATGATCAGACACGTGAACAAACACGTTTGACGTCAATGATTGTTTATTAATTATTCACATGTATTTAAAACGGTCAAATTATAACAATTGAATGAAACAGCAAATACATAATCTATATTCGTAAGCCGTGTTAATGTGTGTACAAAGTAAATCAGTGGAAACAAATGTAGACCATCAGTCAAGGGCTTGGTAGGCCGCTGGGGCCGTCGTTAGTGGTTGAAACCTCTAGCAATAAATCTCGGCGGCGCCGCCTTGAGGACAGCGCCTATAAAACAATCTGCTGATCGGTTTTGTTCTAATTTATTTACCCAAAGTACACTTGGAATGCCATTGACCTTTTGATTCTGAATAATCGCCGGGCTATATACTATCACTGATATTAATATTAATTCAGTGGACAGCTGTACACCTAACACGTACAAAATATTAATAATATATACGATACACGCATAACTATAAAATATGATTAAATGCATATTTGGTGCAGGTGTCAGGTGGACAATGCAGTTATAAAATCCTAAAAGCCCAGTTAAATGATTCAAATAGATAGATGGGTAGGCAACATTTTTTTATCTAAAATACAGAACATTAATCATAACGAACGTAGGATATTGTTGTACCGCGTGCATATGCATTGATATAGTGCATATGCATTGAAGAGCGTCCATGCGAGGTATTGAAGCCTAACCGCAAACAAGTGTAGCGGACTTTTAATCTCCCGAGCACCGAACGAGCAGCCCGCACACAAACTAATCGCTGGTTTTATACACTAGCGATTTTTTTAATCGCTACCCAAGCGTCCTAGACGTTCTCATAAGCTTCTATAGTATAGTATGGACTGTGGGGAAAAGTGTGCGACCGTTAGGGGAAAGCAATATTACAGGACTGGACAGTATAGTGTATAGTGACCTCGCAACATTTTTTTTATTTTTAATTTACACGGCTGACGGTCCCTTTTTCTAAAATAAAAACTTTTTCTAATAATTTCAATAATCTCAAAAATTACGTACCTAATTAATATTAATACACAAGATTCCATTTCTTTATTATAAGTGAATTATATGAATGTAGATGTAGATAAATAGAACAAGAAATAAAATAAAATAAAAAATCAAAAAATCAATTTGTCTCTTCCACCAATACTTGTCATTGCATTAACTGAATAGATTTAGAGCATACAATAATGAAACGTCAATAGTATTTCGATCTAAAACTCATATACATTCAATCAGACCGAGACAAAGATTTTCAGTGAGCTAACCAGACATTTCCTATTTCCCTCTCTGATTGCATCTGCGGTTGGTCTTCAGTCTTTACACTTTTTTATCCGCTCCTGTATATGCGACGGGAAAATGAATGCTTTTAAAGATATTGTTATTTGCATTCACATTATCTGTTGGTTTTATTTAAACAAGTAATTATTTAGAGCAGGTAATATGAAATGCAGGTTAGTTAAAAATGCACACTTATCATAAATGCGAATTCTATCGTTCTATCCGTCTTATTGTCTGTTACTCTTTCACAGAAATATTAAAAACTAGCTGTTGCCCGCGACTTCGTCCGCGATTACGTCGTTTTTCGTCATTCGTCGTTAAAAAAAATACGTGACACTTTATATTTGAATGTTCTTAATTATTGTCTCTTATAAAATTTAACTACATTAAAATTGAACACTCTGATAAGAAAATCTTAAAATCTGAAGAAGACATGAATGAATGTGATTTAAATTCTACATTACTTAGTATTTCAAATAATAATATAAATTAAATGTAGATTAATAGTTTGAGCGCACCATTATAGAATATGTACCTAAGTATTAAATTACGTTAGTTTACATAGTAACTTTACTAAAAACACGATGACTTTCTTTCGCGCTTGGTACCACAAACTAAGCATGTTTGTGGTACGTGGCCCGTGTCACTTGACCCCCCGCGAGTTCCCCTCCGTTGCTATGCGAAAATACATTCGTTGCTCTACTGTAGGAAAAATTGTAATACTGTGGCCTGGGCGTTATAACACGTCCAGGGAGATCCTGAGTGCCGATATCACCATCTTGAGGAAAAGCTTCTAATGTCGATTTAAAACTGCATACATACGAATTAACCTGTTCTAAAATTGTGAAATGAGTTCAGTTTTAAATTTGAGAGATATTGATTTCTTGTATTCCACTATTCGTTGTAGTCGAATACAAAATATATTTAAACAAACTTAGGTTGGCCTTCAGGCAAATGGGATCCTATCAAATGGTAAACTTGACCTTGTATCTTAAAAGTAAGCATGAAAGGACCTTCTGATAATTATTGAGCACCAAAGGATCATTTGAAACGCACTACTATAAGAGCGAATATTGTCTAATAACAGTTTAGATTGCACAGTATGTTCCTCTAAAAGTAGTGATTTCAAAGGTTCCGGTGTATCTTCAAACGAAAGCCGTCTCCTTACTCCACTTTAAAGCATTACAAAAAGAACATACTACGTTAATATCGCCTATACAGAAGATGATCTGTAATAAATTGTGAGGTTATGCAAACCCACTTTTATATTATTTTGTCGGACCACACCACCGAATTCGTAGATTGTTTACCTCTAAGTCATTAAAACTATGACGAAATCTGTCTGCAGTAAGACGGGCCTCTCGCTATTCGTCCGTTTCCAGAGACCGAATAGTTTCAATTCTTAATCTTTCATTAAACAATTTTATTAATCGTTCTTGTCTCAAATAATTGTAATATTCGCGTCCCTACTCTAGTCATTGCTTATGCTCATGTTCATCTTCAAGAGATCGGATAATATTATGATGCACCCTATCATTTGTCAAACGGTCTTCATATTGAGTAAAGTTTCAGATTCTCGAGATAAAATATGACTGTCGTGATCAGTAGTGAGACGTAATTCACTAATATTGTTTTCGCACAGATTTTTGATGATATGAGGACCGAATATGATCCTCATAACATCACTTTTTGTGAACGAAACGACAGCGCGGTTTAATTCAATGCCAACACCATAAGCAAAAAGGAAATATTTTTAATTTTGAAAAAATATTATGATTTACATTTTACACTATTAACACTATTTTAACATAAAATATAAGTCTGTGAGTGTGTAAAAATAAATCCAGCTAATTACACATCAAACTTATGTTTATAATTAGGTATACGACATGAAAATATATTAATTACCAAGCAATATTAATACAGATAAATACTGAACATAAGTATAATACTTAGTTAGTATTAAGTAGTATTAGTTAAAATATACTTTGACTGTTAGTCAAAGTTTATTTTTACTAACAACATGTAAATAATAATTACCAACGAACTAACCTTTTCTATAATACTTACACAGCACATTTTTCAAATTATCTTGCTCAACTCTGCTCAAAAATTTGAGGGTTTTGTTGGAACTTTAATGTGTCAAAACTATGATATATCTAAACTACGATACAATTTGCATGCGGAAATGCTCATTACAATCTGTGAATTTAAAGAATAACTAACAACATACTATTCAATTTTATTGAGCTGATGAATATCTTTTGCCTGGAAGAGATCACCGCCGCCTAATAAATGTACTGTGTTTTCTCATAAAATCGTAACATAATTTCTTTTATCTTCTAAATTTTAATAAATAAGTTATTTTTATCTAAAAATAGCTTATATTAGGCAAAATTATACATTAACTTTTTATAATTTCAGGACCGCACCTTAAATGGGGCGCTCGGAAAATATGCCTACGGGTTATTAATAGAGAAATGATACACAACAAAGTTATGTTGGTTCCATTTTATTTATAAAATATAATGAAAATGGGCAAATATAAAACATATTATGTAAAATGATTAAAAATAAATAAATGAAGCAACTACGATTCAAAGAAAACATCTTTTTCAGTGTGAAAATGCTCTAAGCAATCCTGGATGATGAGTATATCATGTACTCTCATCCCAGTACGGTCGGTACCTCGATAGCCATAACGATAAATATTATTAACGATATATTATATTGCATAGCTTCTATCGCGGGCCTTGAGCGTGGGGACCGAATCGAGAAATTCCGTAACGAAAAAACCTCACGCTCCCCACTCCGACTGGCTCGGATGTGTGGCTTGAAGGCATGCTATGCAATAGCTTTACTGCGGCAGTCCCCGAGTGCCACACGTCTTTTTTATAATGAGATAACCGCAAAGTCAAAATAAAAACATTACTTGTACAGTTGTGAGTGCAAAATTTACGTTTCATTTGGCAATATATACTAAAACGTAGTAGTTTGATATGTGGTTGGCTGCCCCTCCTCTCCTTCCTGAAAAATATCCTCCAAAATTTCCCGAGATACTTCCAATGATTAAACCATTGGACGTTGGACATTAACTTCAGTCAAAAATTGACGAAGCGGATGATTACTAATTTCCACTTAATCCTCGCTACCACTATCTTTATCATCAAATCATCAATTTTCAAGTGGTGTTGTTCAATTTTCAAATTGTCAGCAGAAATCGTCTTCCAAAGGCGATATAATATAATGAGCATTGAATCTGTAAATAAAAAAATCAAAAGTTAACTGTAAATCTATAAAAAAAGCTACTTACAAATAAAATTTTATCAAAAACTACTGTTTCCAATGCACCTCAAAATCTTGTAAAAGTCATATATAAAAGAATTCATCATTTTATTATTTCATTCTAAAAGTGTAATATTATAATATACCAACAAAAAACATGAATTGCTATCATTATAAAAAATAAATACCTATAAGTAACAACTTACCTTTTGTGGGAACGCATGATGGTGAAAATTCACAAAACACGAAGATTGCATTTGATAATTTTGGTTTTATGGCATTCAATTGCTTTATAAATATCACTACATAGTACCTATAAAAAAGTCGCTTTCTCTGTCCCTATGTCCCTTTGTATGCTTAAATCTTTAAAACTACGCAACGGATTTTGATGCGGTTTTTTTAATAGATAGACTGATTCAAGAGGAAGGTTTTAGTATATAATTTATTAGGTTTTAGACAAAGCGGACGTAGCCGCGGGCGGTAAGCTAGTAAATTTATAAAACATGAAGATTTTTAAAATTGTAACTAATGAACACAATCAATATTAGATTAACTGTAGATAATGGTGTCTAGTTTTACTTAAAATAATAAACATCTACCCTCTCTTTAAAAAATGTAGTATATTTATTATTTACACGAAATATACCTTATAGGGAAGGGAAGATATGGGTTAAAGAGTTAAATAAATAACTTGATTATATTTAAATTATTAATTTTCAACAGTGTATTCAGTAGTGTTAACATGTAAATTGATTTGATTTTTACGAAATCTCATAGATGGCGCTGTTACAAAATTAACATTATACAACTTACATTCAATAAACTATGTTTCTCTTCCCAAGTTACTTAAATGGCATAATTTTTATAGTGTCAATCTAGATATTGTCAAACAACATTTATATATGCGTCATTTGATTATTAATTTCCAATAGTTAACGTGTGTTTGATTTTTGTAACACTTCATAGATGGCGCTGTTTCAAATTTGTCTTTATACTGCTAATATTCATTTAACTGTTTCTCTGCCAAAATTACATAAATGACGTAGTTTTTATAGTGTAAAGATAGATAATAGCATGGCTTACTCAAAAACAACATGAGTCTTTAGTTTGTACGTTGTCGTAGTATAGAGAATACGTAAGAAAAATAAAGGTTCACAGCTCCTCCCCCGTAGGTAATAGCTTGATAATATGTAGCCTATAGCCTGACCCGACCTGTTAGTAATATTCATGCAAAATTTCAAGTCAATCTATGCAGTACTTTTCGAGATTAGCCCGGTCAAACATACAGACAAACAGACAAACAGACAAACAGACAAACAGACAAAAATTCTAAAAACTATATTTTTGGCTTCTATATCGATTATAGATCATGGATTATGTATTCTTTTAAAAAAATATTCAATGTACAGTTTTGACTTTCCTACGATTTTATTATATGTATAGATATTTTCAGTATAAGTTATGTATTTATTTATTTATTTACAGATATCTATCAACTTGTTTTTTTTTTAAATCTGCACGAGGTATTATTTCGATATTTACACGAACCAATTTAAATTTAATACAACAAATCTGCAAAATCTCAACAGAATGCCATATATGTTGAAAAAAGGATAACTGAAAAAACTTGCCATTTATAAAAAAGTTACCCTTTCGGTCACCATAACAAGGGGTCTCTTTGTTATAGTGCTGTAATAAAATTAATAACTCAATGAAAAAGAGCTCATGATCGATATATGAATAAAGTCGGAAGCGGGAAACATTTTAATATATTTCAAATTTAAATGGATATGGCAGTCGCGGCCGTAAAGCCTGGCAATGGGACGTATGGCGCTCACTAATCATACTTTGCTTTCTGTTTTATTTCGTATTTCCATTACCGTATTTCAAAAGGTATTGACATATGAGACGTTTTTACGAGTTACACCAAGTTTACCGTACGGAATATTAACTTTGAACATTTCCTTTGTAGAGCAAATAATCTCCGCCCACTTTTCGTCGCTTGTTTTTCAAGTTTTCGTTCATTCATTTTTGCCTGAATAATTTTCTTTGGATACTTCATAGAACTAGTGAGTATTATGTATATAATTATTGATCCATGGAATTGTATCAGTCTTTTATATGTACTTCGGTTTAATATTATCGACATGCAATACACACCTCCTTCAATTAACATTTAACATAAGTACCTAAACTTCTATGCTAATTCTACACACTATAATCCAATTATTTAATAGTTGAGAAACAAGGCTTTGAACAAGCTAGCAAATCGGATTCAATCTGTTTGTCAGTAATTTTCAAAGTGCTCATTAGAAGTACTCATCTTTCAAGTATTACCCCTTGCAACATAAACTGTAAATTACTAAGCAATTAAAATGCTATACCCTACAGACCTTCAAGGGAAACTCAACAAATTTTCAGTAATTTAGCCGACCGCAATTGCTTATGTCGATAACAACATTATAATTCCCTCAAACACTACACAAATTCTTCGAAATGATACTTTAATCACTTTATATTGCCTCCTACTTTGGGTTCCTCTATTAGGGTCTCAGTATCCACAATATTATTTGATTTACATTGCAAATTTACAATTTCTAAATTTACGACCTTGGTTTAAGCTGTAGATCGTAAAACTTGTTTCAGAAACAACTAACGATGTTCTATTACTATAGATAATTTAATTTAAATATAATTATGCATTAAACAAAAACTCTACTTGTTCTATAACTTAATAATAATCATATCGTAAATATTTCCATACAATTCTACCCCCATAGGTAAATATTTCTTGTAACAATTATTAATAGACATCCTAATTTAATAACGATAAATACGTGAAAAATAATCGATCAGCAACATAAGCACGTGGCCGGAAGGGTTGTTTTCCAAAAGGCAACCGACGTAAACAAGGTACAACTAATATAATAAATAATGTATGTAGCCCAAACACCGAAGTTATCCGTGCCATATCGAGAGGGATCGAGGTACATTTTCATGATCTTGCGGTTTGCGATACTGGCTTGTTGATATTAGTTTATAACCCTCTTACCGCATTGTGTACAAGATTTACAAATACCTCCTCAATTCTCCATTTAAGGTGAACTAAATATTTTGTATCGCTTCACGTGCAACTAATTTGCAATCGTTAAAACAGCCTTCAGTGATAATGAGTCAGTGTTTCATGTATCATAATTATTATGCGATAGATACTTAATCGCAGATCTTATAATACTGTATTTAACTTTGTGTTAATGTTATTCTAAAAATAATCAAGATACGCTTTTTGACTACACTATAGATGGTTAAATTGACACAACTCGATTTGTATTGCGAAAGTCAGCACCGTGAAAGGAAAAGAATAAGCTACGATGACACGAATATGCAACTGTTCATCTTATTTTTAAAAAGAAATAATCACTGAAGCGAACACATATGTTTCTGTACAAATATTTTGAATAGTTTCCTCGCGGAAGAAACTACGTAGAACATCGAGATATATGTACTACGTACTGGAGAGGCGATCGCTACTACACTCTCTTTAACACGAGCTAGAGGCAAGAATCACAAGTCTCTTTAGTCTGTGCCGGACTGTGCCCCCCGCTTGCCGCGTCAACACGTGTTATTGCTCTGTTCAAAATGCCTTCGTGTGTGCTAAGATATTGTTTTAACAGTTCCCATAATACAAACAAAGCCCGAGGAGTGACTTTTCACCAGTAAGTTTCCTTATTACGAGTAAGTCATGCATTTTACTAATATTGTTATCATTTTGCGAAAAATCACCACGCGTTCTGCGTTTCGCGCCATTTTTCATAGACTAACAGCACAGACGTGACACTATCGATGAGTCTGTTAAAAAAATGTAACTGGATTTTTTAACTATGTATATACAATATATACTAGGAAAGATTACCGTGGTGTAGTACCTAAATATTTATACTTTTACCCGACTACGCAAAGTAAAACGGTAGGTTATATTAAGTAATATTTATTTATTTACCTATTTTTATTTATTAAAAAAAGGTTCATCAACAGTTGTTCCAATAGGATTTATAAATTATTATGCACAACAATTACAAATAAACACAACATTCACAGAAACTAATACAGTAAAAGTTCCTTAATCGCGCTTCCTTTATTCGCGTTTTCACTATTCGCGGATTAAAAAAATGCGACCCAATTTCTATATTCGCGACTAAAAATTTTTTTTATTCGCGGATTTAATAAGTACATACATAATAATAAAATTATTCCAATAGGTATCTTACCCAATATCCTTGTCAAATGGACTAATAAGAAAGTAAAATAGATCTTATTACAAGTTTGCCTAAAGTACATAATATTATGTTCTTAAATGATATCGCCGAGGCCTTTGACACAAGCCGCCTTTGTCGCAAGCCGCCTCTGCGGCGATTGATGTTTTTGAGAATGTAAATAAACAGAATAAAAGCAACCTTATAACTCAATAAATAAAGTATATTTTTAAATGTAGTTCCGTTTATAGTAAAAGCCGCTTTGCGTATTTATTGTTTCGTCTTTCACATTCGTTACAAAAATTGTGATCGAGTAAGGGGGCGTCCATAAATTACGTGAGGTGTTTTTTTAAATTTTCTGCCCCTCCCTCCCCCCCTGGTGAGATGTCGTGAGATTTTATTCAACCCCCTCCCCCATCCTCGAATCTCACGTGAGATTTTTCAAAATGTGAGTTTCTTATACGTAAACGCCATCAACATTGAATCATCGTATCCATTTAATTAGGGCTATTATAAACCAATACTCCAAAATTCGATTACATCATGAAGCAAAAACTGATAAAACTATTGATTACTACACAAAACGACAAAAGCTTACTAAATTGATATTATTTAAAGGAAATTAAAATACATAGTTTAATATAAAATCCTCTTTTTATTAATTCCCTAGTATCAGTACCACCAGATAGTACCGAGTAAACAGATTGCACAATGTGTCGCATCTGCACGCATTGCTTAATCTTTGAACTTGAAGCCACGCCTCGCTCGTTCCACACGTACCCCACCACATCGGCCGCGCGCAATGTTTTTGTTTGGAGTAACCTCTCTAGTGTACATATATCTCGATGACGTAGAACGAGATTATTTTGTGTATTGTACCTCGCAAAACAATATCGTACGAAGGAACAGAATATATTTATTCAAATGGCTAAAGAAAATAGAAACTGCACCGTTGTTCGTAATAAAATCTTTCTTATTTGTATTTATTGTATTTACAGTAGTATTGTAGTCATAGAGATTTGGGTTAAAATATAACTTCGTCAAGAATAGTCGACGGAGCGTTGGTAATTAGAGGTTGTTAAAAGTTTGCTGCGACTAAAAATGTTTCAATTTGTCGAGATCGTCAAACTAAAAAGCAAAGTAACGTTTGTAAGCCTGCAAAAAGTCGGCGAGGTTCAGTTGTGGTGACCTCTCATTAACAGTGACTGAGCGGTCGTTGTCACGTCGTGGGTTGAGTCCTGGCAATTTGTTCGCCCTTAACGAATTCGCTCAAGTAATGCTTTTCATAAATTAATTTCATTTTACATCGTTCCAGTGTAAATGCTTCACCCTGTTTGTCAAGTTGTTATTATGATGGAAATCGTGTCTACAAATAGAACCCATACGGTTTTTAAATGACTACTTATTGTTGTTGTTATTATGGTTATTATATTATTATGAGTTTTGATAGAAATGATACTGATTTAGGTATTCCTATAAAGATATTTTATAAATTAAATAGAATTCAAAAAATACAATACTTATACAATAGGGGGTATGAACATTTATAATTACTAGCACTTTATAATAATACGAAATTAATAAAAGATTTAAGTATTACATTTTGATAATAGTCAAGAAAAAAAAATACAATGTGTTTAAGCAAAACCTTTTTTCATTTAGCTGTATTTTTATTCAATCATAAAGCGATTTCAATTGAGCAGGTAAACGAAAGGAATCAAGGAGCTCGTGGAGACGCTTGTGACGTAGATCATTGTCTAAGCACAATTAATTGAGGCACAATATTGCTGTAACAACATGGACGGATGTTTCCGCTTGATGCATTTTTGATGTTTTTCTGATGTGGGTCTATCGCGCCGTTCTATCTAAATGTGATGAATATTCAACGCGTTGGTTTTAGGTAGATACGTTCAAATTAACTCGATTTTATATTTATTGCCACTGTGGTTGCATTTGTCTATGATCTATGTCGAGTTGATGGGATAGTCTGATTAACTATACATTCTTGTTTGTATGTACCTGTGTTATTGTATGGATTTATTTATCTTTGATTGTTTGCATATTCAATATGAAATATTATTACATGATAAACTTAATATATTTATAACATTGGTTCTTGTACAAAACCTGGGATGTTACATATTATTGGAAGCATTATTGATAAATATTAATTCATATTTTATTAACTGCAAGAGATATGATAATTTGTAGTAATAAGCGTTTTCGTTCCCTCAAGAAATTTCACGATCACCTTAAAAATATATTATGATTAAGGCAAGTCTTATCTATACTTTTGCCATTATTTTTAACATTTCACGAGGACAACAGTATCCGAAAGAGCCCATCAAATAAAAAGACCTTCTGTGCATAGATAAAGGACGTTCGACTGTCGTCAACTAAATTGAATTTTGTTGGGATAAATTTACCATCAAATGAATGTTTAACGTAGGTATACTTTCAATTTACGGAAGAGCTTTTTGAATTGATTAAAAAAAGGTTAACCTTTGTCAGTATCATTTTTTCTTATCTTTGCTTAATTACATGTACAATTTTATACAAATTAAACGTTATCGCGATAAAACATTCAATAGAATTATAGAGTCGATAGTTTTTATTTTACTCGTATATTTAAACACACTGTTTCAAGAGTACCAAATAATTCCATCAAGGTCCAAGGGCCATTGGACAAACATTTATATGATAGTTAATCTAATATAAATAGTTATGTTAACTTCAAGATACATGAATCAAATATTATATACACACATAAATGTATAACATGTCCAATAATACACAATGCTTTCTCCATAAATGCGTTTTATAAGTGTTGATATTTGTTTATATTAAAAATTCGTGTATATCACCAGATAAATCTTCATGTACGAAATAAGCATGAAATATATATAAACAGTGTAATATAATCTTGCTACGATTAAGCGCGAGCCGGAGATACTATAGCAATGCAATAACAAAATGCGAACAACGCAAACGTTGTGAACATAAATAAGCTTGTGTAAAGTGTGATTTATTTAATCTTCTTTCACAAACGCGGGACTGTTCTTTATTTTTCTAATTTATCTAAACAATCTGTGCAGGTGCAAAGAGGGACGACAAACGGTCGAAGAGGGTCGCATTCAAAACATGATGCATCAAGAGCTGAGTCAACCAGCCGCCGCCGCTCCCTATTTACACTATGAATCTGAAATTTCAATACCGTGGCCTGTCCTTCGATTTAAATTGCACTGTTTAATGGTACTCCGTAATTTCGCTTACCACAGATTAAACGAACTTTATGTACCTACTCTGTGACAAAATCAACTCTTTGCATTGGTACTTGGTTTAAGAGTTATTGGCGTCAATTGTATTTCACTTTCATTTACAAATAAGTAGTGTTTGTAATGTGAAACAACAATTTATTTATATTAATCGACTCTTAAAAGTATACACAATATTTATATTAAGTATAAGAAAATATACCGACTTAGTTGTGCAATTGTGAAGTAATGTACATAATATTGTAAATGCAAGAGTTTTTCGCAAGATAAATCAAATTTAATATAAATAAGTAAAACTGTATACTATTATGTAACAACAATAATGTTATCAATAGCCAGATAATATTCCTCGCAGCATTAGCAAGGACATTGATGCAGCATTATCGCCTTGTATATTTGTGGCCGTGTAATCAGAGACGTTGCAAATAAATGGGGGTAGTTAGCCGTGCACCGCAGAGGGCAGTATCCACGATTTATGAGTACCGTCCGACGTTGCTTGGCGTAACCCACGCCTTACCTGCGATATTGTTTTTATCCCAGACGTTATCGACAAAATGAAGCTGTGTTCGTAAGCTATTTTAAAAATACTCTATATAAAGGTTAAAGAACCCTAATACAACGTGGGTATAACAGATCGAGACTCTTTATATAATAAGGTTTCATACCTCAATATTCTTTGTTACAACTAGCATGAGATTTTGTATTATTCGTAATTGAGCTGCTTTGATGGAAATAACTTTTTACAAATTATTTCTTAGCATTTATATTTTCCCTATAATTTTCTTTTAAAGTACTTGCAGACGGTAAATGTTCAAAGCAATTATTTTATTTTATTGTTTTATTAGATTGTTTTTAATCAAATAATTGTAGAAAACACAACAATTCTATTATCAAACAACATTACATTTTCAGTATTAAAGCGTAAAATATTTTCTTTACACTTGTTTACACAATATCTGACAATATTAACAGTTGTCTGCCCATGTCATTGAATGCCCTGTGCCCAGTGGAGCTTGAACGTTTTTTTAGTTTAATAACACTGAATAGCACATGAAAAGCTTAGCGCTTTTCATAGACTTTTTCAAATTTTATAGCATAGTTTCATATTCTATTATATAAAATTGATAAAAGTGAACACATACATTGTGAATATTTCATTTCAATCTCGCAGGGTCCACGGTCATCATCCGATTACATGCGGTCCGTGGAATAGTTTCAACCGGTTATATAACCAATATGTTCTCATTTTTACTGGCACGGCCTCTGATTGAAATTTATAATTGTTTCATCTTTCTTACAACCGCAAAACCGATGCGTCAGAGTGAAGCCTTGAAATTGGAATTTGCAGACGAATGGCTTTCCTTCTTTTGTTTTCTACTTCAAATATTATGAACTCTATATATTGAGAATATCGTTTGTAGAAACGTAGTTTAAAAATGAGTAAGTATTTTAAATACCATCGTTTTCTCATTAAGTTTAACAATATGAATTTTAATGGAATTGATACAAATCTAAACTACAATAAAGTGATAGAGCGTTGTTGGGGAAATCTACGCCTGAAAGTGGAGACCGCAGACAACTATCGCAAACTTCGTCTAATCCTTTCTCCGCCCTAATCGTTTCAATCCTTTTAGTGAATACAATTTATAATTGACATTTATAACAATTAATAGGTATGATACGACAAATAACACTTCGCAATTAAACATCGGATTAACTAAAAAGTATTAATCGTTTCGTCAATCGCACGAGTCATAAACAATTAACAAAATAATAATTCTCAATTAGTTTAAATCAGTTCTATACATACTCACACATTAACACAAGCACACACACACACACACACACTTATACGCATATGTGTAGGAATATGTAGGTGTTACGGCAGAGTGTCGAGAGCATAATAAAGCTTTAAAATATAATTATAAATCATTATAATTTTTGCTTATGCATGTTAAATACGGTACGCACTCGCAACTCATCATTATATAATTTGTATAAGGATATTGGAATGGATGTTATACCCGTATGGAATTTATTGTAGTAGTATTTCAGTTTCGCAAGTAAAAAATCTGTTATTTTAAAATCATTTTGCTTGAGATTTATATTAATTTGTTCTCAAACAAAAATGCAAGCATATTCTCAAATGGAATAGCTGACTAATATTTAAAACAGACGCATAGATGCCTTATGCTAGTCAGCTATTCGAAGCGCTCAAAGTAAAATGTTAATTTCAGAACGAAAGAACTTTACATATCGGTACATTATAATAATTAAAAGTTTCACGTAGGAAAGCAGCTAATTAAAGCGACGTTACTCGATGCACGATGTGAAAGCAATTACTCTAGTACCAGTTATATCTATTCTCATAGGAGATGCTCGCTTCAGTCGCTACTACATATTTTTAAAGCTTTTCTAATTAACTTTTTAATTTTTGTAAATATACTTAATCTTAGCTAATGTACCTAAATTATAGCGTAATATCATAGTTATATGATCTTGTTATTATTTCTTGTAAAGTAAAGCTTCCTTTACAAAAAGTAAAGCTTATTTTACTTAGAAAAACAAGCCTTAGCATGTTTTTATCATCCTTGTGAAAGTTTGAATATAAGATAATATTTAATATTATTACTTCACTTCCATATAATGATAAATGATTTTTCCAATATATAAGGTGCTTTCAGACTCGTGGGGTCAGGGCAGACACTATACTATTAAGTCTTTTTTCGCAGATTTTTGGTTATAACACATACATACAATATAATACACCTACCTGTGTGAAATTATCCAAGCAAAAGTGTAGGTCTAAACCTACACCAATCGATAAGAAGATCTATAAGAAAGTATATACTATTAAATGTAACTCATTATAATTCTTGAAAAAAAGTCACACATAGAGTCAGTAACATTCATAAAATTCATCACGAAACGTTCATAATGAGAAAAATGTATCCATGCAGATCAATGCAGATTTTTAATACCACGCCAAACAGATCACGGTCAGCCGATTCCAATATAACTGTATGGATGATTATCGAATGATCAACGGCGAGATTTCATCCCAGCCAATGTTCATTCGTTCCTTTCGATTGGCAATCGACATGAGCGGTAGAGCCTTCTGCAAATACAATAGCGAATGCATTGGGACTCAAATGGGAACGATTGAACCGCGAACGAAGATGAGAGCTGAGTAAATAATAACATATTTTCCTCTTGATTTTTATAAGCGAGGACCGTGGTACTGCGTAGAATCGCTGTTTAGTGCCTGTAGTATAATATAATAGAATCTGTTCTTAAAGAAGATAGTAGCTTATTGTTTAAACACTCACTGATATTATGCAATAGGTACGAGTGAAAATTGCAAAGATTATTATCAAGAGAAAAAAAAGATACATGCCTACCATATTAAAAGGACAATTTTTAAAATAAACACTGAATTGTATAAGCGATTACGTATCACAATAGCAATACATAAAAATTCCATCTGTTATAATTCTCACACGTACTTAGCGAAGATTTTTCGAGGTGTTCGCGATATGTGTTTTTAAATCCTTTTCGTAATAAATTATTCTACCCGGCTTGAGTGCATGGAGCGGGAAAGATCTTTTTGTATTTACGCTTATAGAGCAAAGTGTTTTCACATTTGTTTTGTGGGCACTCGTTTTTTTATTTTTCTACACGATGTTTTTACAAACATATAATATGTAATAATTTTCATTTATAAAATATATGAACAAATACGAAGGTTTAATTTACTAATCGTTTTAATAACACGTTACAATATTAAAAATATTTCCTTATACTGAAATACAATCTACACACTCAACTATATAATCACAAACTAAAATTTCTAACATCAACCGAATTGTTGAAATGTTAAAAAATCTACATTACTTAGATTTATCGAAAATATCATCAGATTCTCGATAAAGTATCACATCTTCGACCTATCTCCACACGCTCTTAGAAAATTGCCGTCTTCATTTCTGATCATCGATCATATGTGTGACGGGAAAAAGGGCCTTTAATTCTGATGGATCGAAAATGTATTCATTACACATGACCCTATAATTTACTGTCATGCTGTCTATTATTGGGAAAAATACACATTCACAAATTTATTTCAAATCTGAGTTTAAAAATAGAAAGTTAAAAATATATTTTTATTTTAAGCCTGACGTAACCGGAGACTCTGTTTGAATTTTTATATGGAATTCGGAATTACTATAATACAGGTTGTAAAAATCCCGAAAGATAATGTATAAAAAAGAAAATGGTTAAAGAGAATTTTCCGGTAGCCCTGTCTGAAACTGTTTCAATTTCACGGGGTGTTTGCTGGACGTCAAAGACGCCCAAAGGTGTCGTTTCACTGAAGGCAACGTAAACTTGTAGGATACTAACGTCTTGAAGCTGAGAATAAAACTGAAAGCTGGCTAAAACGATTTCTACGTTTAAAGGACAAAACGTCATTTTCTATATTTCTTCTATTAACCAAATCTGTTACAAAAATGCTTAATCTATGCGAACTATTTATAAACTAGTCCTTAAATGGATTTGGATACGCATAGGGATGCGTAAGTAATGATGCGTGTGAAATGAAGGGTCATTTCACACGCATCATTACTCATTTTGACGAATCATTCGTATAAATCTCTCTTCCCTAAGCCCATTTACAACAACTAAGATATGTGGAAAATATTATTATGAGCTACACTTACATCGAAGTCTAAGTGCATCTTACGTTTCTCTAAGTACTAAAATCATGCTTCTACGAAAAAGTTATAATGGTTGTTAAGATACGGTGCAAATATGTCAAAGTTTGTTGCAACCCAAATAAAGTTCAACTTGTATGACGTGGCTAAAGCGAGCTTTTACGTTAAAGTGTGCGAGTAGCTTGTATTTTAGTTATTTACGGGGAACTGTCAATTTTATTTCATAATGCTTTATGTATGAAGGTGAATTTCTAAATACTTATTGGGTGTACAGTATTTAAAATAATTAAAAAAAAATACAAATGTTATCACACAAATATTCACGTATAAAGAAACAACGTTTTCATGTATAAACTATCAAATGAAAACACTAAAGTCTTTGTCTCGACCCGATACTGAACAACACAGAACAAAAGAACGAACGATAAATGTCAATTTGTCGTCTCTTATTTAAAACTTTAAACATCGCTAAAACACGTGAAAATATTGGCGTGGAGCCACTAGGGTACACAATTCCACTCCATCCTTAGCTAGTGTCTGAGTGCAAAGGCGTGTCGGGGCGCCGGACGGAGTCGGCCTCCGTGAAAATTCAGCGCCCGCCGGAAAATATGGCCGCTGATGGAACCTTAATGTTTCCGACTTGGAACGGCTACTTGCGGTCAGCCACGACAGCCTTCGAAACGCTCCCTATAAAACTTGCTACATATTGTTTCGTTTAGGAAACATTTATGTGCTCCACGACACTGTAACGCTTTTAGGCTTATACACAGGAAATTTAAATTCAATTTGTTCAATACTTACTATCAATTTATACTTAGTACAAATAGTATGCGCTCATTTTACGTATCTGTATTAACTTGTGAATGTTTCAGGAAAAAACTATGCACTGAACTACGTTGAAGCTAAAAAAAATATTGGTAATACTTATGAACAAAACAGTGCAATAAAAAAGTTACTATGACTAACAATCAGTAATACCAGCAGTCAAACAATTCCTACTATCTAGATAATAAATATGCACACAAACACAAAGTCAAGTATGATAGTGCCTCACAAATAATAGCTAATTAAATCGTTTGTATAAAGTGTCGCAGCTGTGACTCGCCGATGTGAAAGATCTAAATTAAGTGCTGAAAGTTAATGATGTTGGTATATTTTTGAACGTCGTAATTGAGTGTTTAGCGCCAGTTAAGGATCACAGTTGATATGAACTCATGACCTCATTAGTAGACGCACACACAACCGGACAGGCCAGACGTGTGACTGACATTACGGAAATGATTCGCCTGCCGCGACGTTATCTCAAAAAGGTGCTCATTTGGAGCGAGTATTTGATATTGCACCAGTTAAGAACGAAAAGTATAAATTACATTAACTATAATATCGTTCAGTATACTCTAATTGAAAGTTATTAATGTTACGTCTGTTGTTTGATTTTCTATACATATATAAACGTGGTAGTCAAAACAAATTATTAATGTAATTACAGTCTTTCTAAAATTAACTTTAATCAAAATAAACAACAATGGTTAATAAGAACTGATTGCTTTACTTTCAGCTCACATGTTTTCGGTTTCATGGACAATAAAAAATTCCGATCCACTCGAGGGCCTCGCTCAAGGGTTGAAAGCCACTGAATTCATCACTTCATGTTTTGATCTGCCGAAATATTTATACTCTTTATCGTAAATTGAGTTGAACTTTATCAGTTTATTGGTTCAGAGGATAAGGTTTATTATTAAATAAATGGAATAACGATGTTATTTTATTTAATGAAAACTTATTTATGTAGTAATAAATGTTTAGTTTTAATGAATGTTGATGAAAGTATTCTGTATCAAGCTTGATTAAAAGTACATAATGAAGCATATGTTAATTAATAAAAAATGGAAAGTAACGAATTAGTACATCAAATTAAACTAATGGATTCATATCGTAGCCAACAATAAAACGGAGCAATCTCCGCTTCCTTCCCACCTGTTAATATTGATGTGGACGTAAAAATATTGCGCAGTGAGTAGCACAAACATACAGATTGGCATTTCACGGTTTCTTTTTTAGTGCCGAAACTCCGGGAAACAATTTCTCAGAAATGATACCGCCGGGTGAAATAAACCGTAACACCAAGTGAGGAAACCGTAAAAGCGATTCCCTGAAAATTAACTCAATCGACGCCTTCAAATGAAAAATGTAATACACGCTTAGAAGAATGAACCAACAGCTAAAAACTATTAAACGTAAGTATAAAAGAAAATATCAGGTACGAATAACGTCTTACTCCTATATTAGAATAATACCACTTGCCTAATTTGTATTTGAATTTGATAATGAAATTAGTTACCTTTTGTTGCTCAGAGGATCTAATGATAATTGGGTGAAGAGGATGTTGTGCTATAAAAGTGTATATCAAAATTTGCAATGTTTGTTTCAACAATAAAAACAAATATAGTCACAAAACATAAAAGTCCAGTAGAAAAAAAGGAACGCCAGAAATAATCATACTTCGTATAATCTCGCACTGAGCAAGTCGCTCAACACAAAGTATTTAAAGTTTTTATAAAGTGAAAAGTCGAAAATTCATCTAGTTAAGAGCAAAATGAGATTCCCGAGACCACAGTGAGGCGAGCATCAACACTTATTAAAAGAGGATTAACTCGTTTAAAGTACGATTGAACTTCTGCCTTAGACTTCAATGCTGAGTGGCAAGCGAGCACAAACTTTGTTACCCTGGGGTCGGGTTCCCTTTATTCGCTACATTTTGATTATTTTTAACAATATTCTTTGACATGTGTTTCTAAAATGTGTAATAATTTTTTAATCACATCTCAACAATTTTTGTGCTTGTATCTCATGTTTATATTTAGGTATTTTTTAAGTGCTTCTTTTGGATGGAAGCGGGATAATGGGTCGGATATTATGATAGAGGATTACCTCGTGATCCCCAAAATATCATTAACACAAAGATAAAACCTACAGACGCACAGAAGTGTATTGTGAAGGCAGAGTCGTTCACGCAATACTTTTGGAAATTAATTATTACTCCAAGCTCTTGCTTGATATTGAATTTAATTTAATCACTGCAATGAACATAATTTAATCAAAATATTCATGATAAAACTACAAATTTTATACAAGACTGTGTCCAGTTTCATATCAGTAGATAATTACTAACAAACGAAAAAAGAAAATTTTCTTTCACCCAAACGAAAATTCGTTCCCAAAATAAACACTATTTAACATCTTAAAAGCTGATAACATCGAAAGTAACACATGCTAACACAAACAAATGTGTAAGAGGCAACTAATGAGGCTTATTACGTTTGCACAGTGATGTGCTGCAATACATTTGTATTTTTACCTAGAGCGGAATTATTCTCGTAAGCGGTTTCAGCGCCGAGGAGCGCGATATTTCTTTGGTCAAACAAATTGCGGTCGGGCGTTAGTTTGATTGAGGGTTATTTGTTGCTTTTACAATGAACATTAGTGGGAGCCGCGGTACCGACATGTGTGTAGCTAATGTTCACGATTAAGGATTTAGTATGCGAAAAAGTATGAAAAGTAACTAGGATAAAAATAAATTAGCTCGTATGTCTAAATTATGTTTTATCAATATGATAATCTATAAAAAACAAACGAATTTATATAATAAAATGATTTTTTTTTCATTATAACATTTAACTTATATTTCTATGTCACATCATTGCTTAGTTTTTAATTTCAGTCGTTGACTAAAATTCCAGACGAATCAAATAATAAATTCGCAAATTATCTTATAGCAATTAAAATAAATCTTAATTCCAAACTAATGTTATAATGACAGACAAAGCTATTCACTGGGCTAACAGCTGTAATGAAAAAGGGAAATAGTTCAATTTAACCATTGTGTTATTTTGATGAGGGTGCGACGCCCAACTTGACTTTTGCACATTACAACTAAATGGACGCATTAAATAATTACCCAGGACCAGGGATAACTGCTATCATATTATTATGGCATAATGTGATAGAAATTATCCACAAAATATACACAGAAATAAGATAAAATAAGAAAATCATGTTTCTCCGTTATGGTCAAAGTGCGAATTCATTTAAAACTGTTAATCACAGAAAATTCAAATTTAAATAAAAAATTGCTATTTCGCATTTGTTAAATAAAAATATTCAAAATGTATATTCGAAAAAAGCATCGTTATTCAAAATGTTATCGATAAATCTACGAGAGAAGCAACAGTTGCCATGTGTGTGACCAACTCTGATCCCATTTACACGAAATACGCCAATTTCCTGTCGTACAAAGTGATACACGATCATATACCCATCGCTAGAACGTTACAGAGAAAGGATAAAAGTATTTTCCTTTCCCAAATTTAAAACAATCAGATTGTTATTTAAATATTTGTGTGATAAAAATAGATGTTCTACTTGGATCACTACTACTTTATACTTTTTCTATTCGATATGCCAAATATTGTCTTTAACAAACTTTTACTCAGGGCGTTTTTGTGTTGTAGTTGTACCTTTTATAAACTGTGTAGTGCAGCACTAAGTACGTAGTAAATTATGGTGAATCATTAGTATTATTAGCACAAATTACATATTAATCGAACGGATTTGGACATTCATTTATAAATATTTTTTGTAGTCAGTAGTTTTACAATTTTTCTAGGTCTATAGTAACACTTCACTCTTCTATAAGTGCATAAAAGCATAAATTAATATGGCCTGCAGTTTCCATAGTTTTTCATTATTAAAGCAACTTTTAAAGCACCAACGTCGTCGATGTAAAATTGAGACATGTTCACCTACTTTAAAATTTCCATATCATTCCACATATTTATAATTTTTTGTTGAGCAAACTTGTAAACAATGAGACGAGCACGCCCCTTATATCCGTGTGATTATACTGAAGCACGTAGACCGGATTTGTAAGGTATATGTTCTTCTCTATTTATATTTTCTAAATGTTATTATTTAGATTATGTATATAGAAATCATGCATGTTTTGTAGTTTTTTTTATCAATATCATAAGTATTATTAAGTCGTCTTAAATTAATTCTCTTGTTCAAGAATATTATTTAAATAATCGAAATAGTTAAACAATAGATATTATTATAGATATAAAGTACATATTCGAAGTCAAACAATACATTAAATCACGTAGCATCATATATAAATCGTAGAATAAAAAGTAAAATGAAAACTAACAAATACACGACACAAAACATTAAAAGAGAGCAAGTAAACATTATCGCAATAACGTTAAATACTCTCAATAATCATAACAAAAGAATTCATGAAACAAATCCCCATTTCCTTAA